>CM021732.1:154334204-154558932 GCA_011075105.1 Heteronetta atricapilla
CCCCCCCCCCCCCCGCCCCCCCCCCCCCCCCCTCCCCCCGCAAGGGCCGCCGGGGGGGGGGGGAAATCCCAGCATTTTATTTCCCCAAGGAAGCCCTTTTTTTTTTGATCTTTCTCCTTAAATAACGCCATCCCCAGCCCTCTGGTGTGCTCGGGCTGCACCAGCACGGGCTGTACAACTCAATTACCCAGATCTGAAGGAAACTCACGTCCTCGGACAGCATCTCTGAGGTTTTCACCGTGAGCGCTGCCTGATCTAATTAGGAACCACTCAGCATCTTTGTGGCAATTACTAAAGAAAATAATTATGACGTGACCACTGTCTTCCTTCAGATGGAAAAGGAGCAGAAAATGACAGGAAACAGAAGTCAGCCGGGAGTTAATAAAACAGCCTTTGGCAAGAGGGGAGAGAAAGGCTGCTTCCAGGAGAGGAAGGTACAGTTCTCTTGACTGGAAAATGAGGCAAAAGTAGCACATCGCAAGCAAAGGACCGACCGAAGGGGTTTAGTCATCCTGTCATAAACGAGCCATAGCCCCACCATAACAAAGCACAGCTTCTGCTCGTCTGTGATAGTTTATTATGGGAAAAGAGCCCCTAATGGGTGCCATGGGACGCCTCGTGGCTGCCCTGCTGTCACACGTTTGTCCTCCAGAGATACCAAGCGACAACGCATTAACAACCCTACACCTATTAATGCCACGAATTAAATCCCTTCCAGCATGGCGACTGATTTAAATCACCGCAAATCCTCCTGAATGCCCCTAGGAAGTAAGCCTGGCGATGACACCAGGAAAGTGGAAAACGAACCTCCCTTATTTGCAGCCCCCACCTCACCCACCGATGTGCTGCCAGAGCTTCACCGTGTAATTTTAATGATTTGACCTCCCTGCCTCAGTTAACCATGGGGAGAACCATCAGAAGGCGGCTGCAGAGTGATGGAGACATGGCAGCGCCTTCCCCAAACCACGACGGAGATGGGTGTGGAGGTGCGAGGCCTAACTCACGCTCACAAAGTCCCTGCAGAGCCTGGGCGATGCGGTGCCGAGGGAACGCGACGCTTCGTTAACGTTTATTTCACACAGAGGTGTGAATACGCGATCCGGTTTTCATTACTGTTGTGGTTTAACCCAGCTGGCAGCTAAACACCACACGGCCGTTCGCACACCCTCCCCGCTCCCTCTCTGGGATGGGGGAGAGAAACGGGAAAGTGAAGCCTGTGGGTTGAGATAAAGACAGTTTATTAAGATAGAAAATAATAATAATAATAATAATAATAACAATAATATGTATAAACAAGTGATGCACAATGCAATTGCTCACCACCCGCTGACCGATGCCCAGCCCAACCCCAAGAGCCAGCCCCCCACCCCGGCTAGCCACCCCTATATATTGTTCAGCATGACCCCAGATGGTATGGAATACCCCTTTGGCCAGTTTGGGTCAGCTGTCCTGGGGCTGTCCCCTCCCAGCTCTTGCTGCCCCCCCAGCCTGCCCGCTGGCAGGACAGAGCGAGGAGCTGAAAAGTCCTTGGCTTAGTGTAAGCATTGCTCTGCAGCAATTAAAACACCAGCATGTTATCAGCACTCTTCTCATCCTAATCCAAAACGTAGCACCCTACCAGCTACTAGGAGGAAAAATAACTCTGTCCTAACTGAAATCAGGACAGTTACCCACGCTGGTTTGCAGGGAGGGTTGGAGCACGAAAGAAATGAAACTTTCTGACACTTTCTCCGCCGCGTGGGTTCGTTATCTGAGTGGTGTATCGCGTGTAAGGGATTTAATAACTCGCTCTTAAGATCAGCAAGGAAATCATACCCGAGCCTTCGCTATCTTCAAGCACCGCATAAGCAAAAAAAACCTGTGTGACAAAAGTGGTTTAAAAGTTGGGATCGCGACGTGGATATTATAGCACCGCACAGCCTGAGTGCTTTCAGAGCATTCATTTACAATTGCAGCTGTAATTTCCCCTGTATTTTGATTATCTTGACATTTTCTAATCATGAGAGTTATAAATTTTAAAATGATATGGCAGGCTTGATAGGCTGTGGGTTCACCCCCCCCTTGAGTCAAGTTACTTTTTTATTAAATGCTAAATTGCTTTTCTCCAAACAGAGAATGATATTTTGGTTAATTTTTGCTTTCTGAATGCTGCCACAGATTTCTTCTGATAATACAGTGGTCTGAGTGACAGCCGAGAGCTTTCTTTTCAATATTCCTGGATAAATATTGACCAAAGATGCCAGTTCTGTCTTTCACCATTGAGATGAATTAGTTCGGGCACAATTACAGCAGGATTTTTTTTTTTAGTGTAGCTTCTAGTATGACTCAAAAGTTTCTAATATCAGCTTAGAATTTGCACTGCTTTTATTTTTTATTTTTTCCTTTTTTTTTTCTTTCCTGAACCGCTCCAGCGTTTTCAGGCATTATATATAGCTAGGGTCTGTAATTTGGCTGGGGAGGTGCAGTTGCCTGCATGTTAAGCATGATACTTTTGCTGCTCAACCCAAATTCATGCAAATTATAAGCTTTGCAAAATAATGCCTGCGTATTCGTAGTCAAGACTTCTTATTCACATCCCTTCTGCGTTCCCTTTACTGAGCAGTACCATTTCCAGCATTCCAAGGCACGGAGGGTTTCTTCTCTAAATACTGGGCTCAGGACTTCGTCAGCTACCCCCAAAGGCAAGCGATAATCCTCCAATTAAAGGAGTTAAACACCAAGGAACGGTATGGTTATGGAAAGCCGTGGAGATGGCTTCACATCCCTTAATTTGAGGGATAAGAGCCAAAAGAGGCTTTAAGTAACTGTGTTAGTGCATCTTCTTGTCCCAGACCTTTGTCCTGATGACTGTGCGCCCGCCCAAACCCTTTTGTCCTAACAGATCCCTGTTTTACTAACAACCAGAAGCTGTGTCATTCCTAACCCATTGTCTAGTAGCACTACATTCAAGGCTGTTACTTCCATGAACGAGGTAAGGGATGCATTTTTCAATCCCTCTTTTCCGAATTTTGAAACCTCAACATGCAAGTTGCAATCATCTTTTGACAACTGCATCTATTTGCCTGAAGAACTCCAGCAACAGTGTCATGAGGGCTGTCCAGCCCATGACAAGAGACACTGACACTTCCCTGCTTGACAAAGGACACGTGTACACTTCCCAGCTACTTTATCTCATCTCTGACGGATGCAACTCAATGTAAGAAGCAGCTCTGCGACTTCTTTGCTTCCAGACAGATTTATAATAACTGAAAGCAATTAGTGTGACTAGACTACAAATCTCCTAACCTTCTCTCTTTTTCCTAAATTGTCCCCTATTTGACCAATAATAGTGATCCATCACACGCTTCACGTTAAGAATTTTAACTTTTATTTTACCTGTTGAAGAGAGAAAATGGCTCTTCAGAAGAGCCATTTAAAGTACTTTTTTTCATATGTATTTCGTTGATTACCGTATAAACGTAAAGGTTTAAAACATCAAACAAACAAACCAAAAAACATTACTGCATGCCCTAGCAAAGAATCATCCCAATGTGGGACTGCAAGCCCCTATCCTAGACCCACAACTCATGCCTTGGACAGTTGTGTAAAGGACTTCTCTGATTAAGCAGACTCAATTTGAAGATGAAAACACATCCCAAGGCACTTTTTCAAATTATAGATGAGTTTTTGATTTGAATCCCTTAACAACTATTGTCTGCATCACAAGGAGGAATGGGATCACTATTAGCCCTATTTGCATGGACATGAAGTTGGATTTGCAGCTCATGTTAATGCTCAGAAGGGTGCATTTGTGTACACTGAAGTCATATTCTCTCTGCTAAAATGGAAACCAAAGAGGGTGTAGACGTCAGGTAGATAACCAAGACTCAAGTTTTCAACCATTATTCAGAAAACAACACATAGCATATCCACACTGAATATGAACTGATAGCTTAAGCAACGATTGAGAGCTGATGTCAGTACCAAGAGTCACGCAGGCCCTTTCAGCAAAATCACCTGAAATATTTTTCCTTACCATTAGATCCTTCCTTTTTCAATAGACCCCAGGCTTAGTCAGGCTGACCTACAGCCCCTCCAGAAAGTCAATTTAGTGAGAAGCATTTTACATCTACCCACCATTTATCTCCCCAAGGACCCTCTCAAAATAAAGAAGTCATGCTGAGAAGTCTTCCTTGCTTGCAGATCTGATCCTTCCTGCATACATTCACTGTGACCAAGCCTTTTGTTTAGAAACATACAGAATTTCTCTCAAAGTACAGTTAGTTCAGAAAGCAAACACTAAGGCAAAAAAGGGAAATAGTCAATGCTGGCACTGCAGCAGAACTGTTCTGAATGAATTCCCTAAAATAGTTAACCCAGGGATAAAAGCTCTGATGGCAACATCTTTACAAGACCTGCAGAGAGACCAACGTGTGATGACCAAATGGTTATGAACACAAGGAGCTCGCAGCTAGACTGCCTTTGAAGTAATCAGATTGCATCACTCTGTACTGTAATACAAATACAATGCCTTGGAGAAATAAAGGGAGTATGTTTCATTATTTTTGGCTGATGCTGTAGTGTCCCAGTAACAGAGCCATATTCCTTAAACTGGCTGAAAAGCTCACGGCAGTGAAGCCTCTCAAAGCCAGTGCAACTCCGCGTTTTACAGCACAGCAGAGATATCCTCCTTATTTGAAATTCAGTATGAAAGGGAAGGTGGTTTAGAAATCCATCCATTTATGTACTCATTTCTATTCTTGGCAATTCAAAAAGCTCTAAGCAGAGAAAGAAAGATGTTAGGTAATAGAAGAAATACCCTCTTATGCATATGACCAACCAGCAACATGAAGCACACAAACACACGCTGGGCACTGAACTCTAGTTTATTTGGATTCCTAGTCCTAACACTACAAGCATAATGCTTCACACTGATCTTGGATTTACAGACGTGTCCTCACCTAAATTTTAAAGGAAGCCTTCCAGATATTTTCCTGTGTAATACAGCAATGCTACATACCTTTCATAGCATGGCTCTCCCCAGTCAGACTGAAACCACTTTACAAAGACATTGGGCGTCATTTGCCCTATTTAATACTGAGAACCAGGCACAGAGAGGTGAAACATCTTGCTCACAGTTATACTATATGCCAGAAGTAGGAACAGGACCTTGAACTCCTCAGCCCTGCTCACAGCAGTGCAGTATCTAGAAATGAATTCATTTCCACAAAATGTAAGTAAAAGCTGTTTCCAAATTTCACAAAAGCAAAAGAATCAGTTCACTTGCAGCTGTGCAAAGCAATTTTATTTGGTTTTCTGCAGGCAAATGTCACCTTTCCAGGTTTGTATTCATTTTGTTCACAGCAACCAACAGACTCATCACTCCTTTGAAGTTGCTTGCTTTCGCCCGCGCTGGCATGAGGTACACAAACAATTCTCCTCTCCCTTTCAATAGGGAAGGGTGAATTGTAGTAGAGGTGTTTGACATAGGTTTAGGATATTATTTGCTATGTGCCTGCAAATAGCTGCAGTTTCATAGTGTATCTATTTTTACGACTAACTTTCAAAGCAACACAGTAATAAATATGAATGGATTTTCTACGAAACAACCAAGTGCAGGGAAGGAAATGCATCCCTGCAGAAAGTAGACTTGATGAAATGAGGCTGACAAAAAGAAAAAGAGAAGGAGATGAAATCTTGAAACCAAGGTGAAGAGAAGGAGCAGAGAAGGTTCAAGGCCCTGAAATTACCTTGCACATGTAGTCCGAAGAGGCAGGTAAGGAGAGCAGAGGGAAAAAGTAAGTGATGCACCTCTGCCAGTGACACAGTAGTGGAAGAATGGAAAATAAGCAAGGAAGGAGACCTTGCCCGTCTTTACGTCAACACCAGCTAGATCTTGCATGCTGGAGAAACAAGAGGTAGGAGAAACGCTGTAAGGATGAGTCGTGATTTACACAGCAGCAATTTGCACTACACAAACTGCAGGAGTAGGGCACAGACCCAGCGTGTTGGGCAGTGCTAGCTATAGCATTGCTGCAGGCTGGCCAAATGTTAACAGCACCCACCAGGGCTGCAGTACACAATTTCATATCACTTCTCTGCTGCTGGTGATTTGGAGCCCCAAGGCAGAACGTGGGAATGGACCTCCTCCTTTGGCACAGCAGCAGGGAACTGACCTTATTTATCTGTAGGGCAGCTCTAAAGCGCTTGGCAAACACTTTTTCTACTACAGCTGCTCTGGCCGAGTCTTCGGGCCACCTCATCTATCAGGCAACATGCTTCTGACTGACTGCAGGTAGGTTGGATGAATTTCTGGATCTAAAGAGGCTCTGTTTCCAGGGCTGTCTTCAGTCCAAAACATGCCTCCTCTCAATTAACCAAGTTTAGTGTGCAACACACTGACTTTCCCTTTGTTACCATTTCTGCTCTACCCAGACAGCTTCTTTTCCTACTTTACTTGAGTGGTCTCTGTGCTAAATCTACCTGTCGTTAGTGATATTTAATCACTCCCAATGTATGAATTACTGGAATCGAGCACTTAGCAAATGACGTATATTGAATATCATTAGCTATTGAAAGACACCAATTTGTTATTCATTTTATGCTGCTCTTTTCAGAAGAGATGTTCAAGATCTCTTCACAGTGTTGCATTATGAGTAACACCAGCTATTCGCTGACTGTGAGCCTGAGAAATCTTTTCCCTTGTCCAGCTTGAGCCGAAATCCCAACATTTACCATTCAGCATCTGCCTGGTCATTCCCTTCTACCTTTCCTTCCTCCAACCTGCAAGGACATCACATAACTTCATATCTACTAACTGTACCAAAATCCCGTGGCCTGTTTCTTTGGAAAATTTCCAGTTCTTTCAGAAAGCAGATTGTAGTGTACCACTAATTGCAGTTAAAGAGAGTAGATGGCTCAAGTAGCTGTTATTTATTCATTTGACATTCTTAAACATACACTCGGAATACCTACAGAGTTCCAACAAAGCTTCGCTGAAGTCTAAACCTGCACTTAGTTTTTTTAGCCCTGTAATTTGCAGGTCAGCCTTGTGGTTTCTTTTATTGCCAATAATTAAGCAATTCAAGGTGAATTATTTCACTCATGAAAATTTGCATTGCTCTAAGCAAATACGCCCTGAGGAAGCTGTGCTGCCAACCATCCCCACTTGTTGTCTTTTTCAGCAAACTCCAAGCACATCCCTGGAAATCAGGGCCCTTATTCTCACTGCTGAGGGCTGCTTTGACGTAAAGGAGAAGAATGACGGTGGTTTCTTAGGGCTGCAGAATTGCCAAGGCTAGCAAGGGCCTCTGAGAATCACCTGCTCCAACCCCTGCTCAAAGCAGGGGGCTTGGGGACACATCCAGCTCGGTGTGAATACCTTCAGGGGTGGAGATGCTCACTCTATCTGGGCAAGCTGTTCCAGCCTTCAGACACCCTCACTGAAATTAAAAAGCTTTCTTATGTTTAAATAGCATTCCTATATTTCAGTTTGTGCCCATTGCCTCTTGGCCTTTCGCTGGATACTACTGAGAAGTGAGTTCTATCTGTACATCTTCCCTTTGGATATTTACATGGATAAATCCCCCTGAGATCACAGAATCACAGAATTGTAGGGGTTGGAAGGGACCTCAAGAGATCATTGAGTCCAACCCCCCTGCCAAAGCAGGTTCCTTAGAGCAGGCCACCCAGGTAGTCATCCAGACAGGTCTTGAAGTCTCCTCCAGAGGAGAAGGAGACTCACAACCTCCCTGGGCAGGCTATTCCAGTGCTCCGTCACCCTCACTGTGAAGAAGTTCTTTCTCATGTTGGTGCAGAACTTCCTGAGCTCCATTTTGTGGCCATTGCCCCTTGTCCTGTCCCCACAAACCACTGAAAAGAGGTTGGCCAAATCCCTCTGTCTCCCACACTTAAGGTATTTGTAAACATTGATAAGATCCCCTCTCAGTCTTCTCTTCTCAAGGCTGAACAGACCCAGGTCTCTCAGCCTTTCCTCAGGGGAGATGTCTCTTCTCCATGTTGGTTTCTTTCATCTGTCTGAAGGAGGCCTCACTTACTTATTCTTCACCACCTGGCTGTCTGCAGCAGACACCCACCACCCCGTTGCTTCCAATGGTGGCTTGCTAGAGCTTGCTGGGGCCTCCTGAAGCTGTCTTCTCCCAGCCACAGCTGGCACCCTGGCCTTCTTCAAGGAGTTCCCAGGAGTCCTCCACCAGCCCCAGAACCCCAGAAGTGCCAAGATCTCAAAGCAAAGCACAGAAACCGCCAGTCTGTTGGCTGCCTCCGTTAGCTGCTCTCACTTTGCCAATTTACTACAGGCCTGATGAATGCTGTGAACCATGTCAGCTCGTGTTCACAGCATCTTTTTTTTTTTTTTTTTTTTTTTTTGTGGAAGAACACAACTTTATGGATAAAAAATACACAAGCTATCAAGTGGAACTTCTTAGGCTGCAATGAGATACTAAATCCTCGATACAATGACATGCTAAATCCTAGCCTCTCAATGGTCGAAATGATGTACATTGACATTTACTGGTAAATACTGCAGATCTCTGAATTCCTTTCACATTATCCTGTTTTCTTGATGCCTTGGTTTTCTTGTGTTACTGACAGCCACTACAATTCTTTATGGAAAAATAAAATGAAAATATTATAGGGAGTTTTGAAAGGCAAGGGGGGAAATAGCAAAATAATGTCTGTAATTTTGAAATTATTTAAAACACAGATCTGAAATGGAAACTAGAAAAAAATGAAGAGAGCACTATAGTAGACCAGTGAGGTATTACATGAATGCTGTAAATGAGGTACTGATTTGAAACCTCATTAGAGAGAAGAGTATCTGAACTTATCATGAAATACATAATGCTGGCAGATAGACAAGATTCAAAGTATCTTATGTCAACATTAAAGAATTATCATTTGTTTAGGGAGAAAGCACTCAGAAGTGTTCTTGCAGCAACAGCTGTTATTCTTCAAAGACTATAGGAAGAAGTACAGATCAATACATTGCAGAGCTGCATTTATACATTTCTGTAGAAGTGTAGAAACCTCTAATTCTCATCCCTCCATCTTCTCATTAATTCCAAGGGTACTGGTTACCTACAACTTCTTTTTTTTGGTTAATTGACTCAGCATCAGCTTGTTTGATTTTGTAAAGAGCAGATTAGGGAGGGATCCACTCTCAGTCTACCTCTACCTGAATGGGGATTGCGAAGATGATGGAGCCAAACACTTCTCAGTCTTGAAAAACACAGATGGCCCCAAGGTCAGACCAGACGTTAGGAAAAGATTCTTCACTTGCATAGTAGTACTGCACTGGATATGGTCATCCAGGGTGGTTGTTAGGTATTTCAAATATGTTGAAATGTTGAAATACTTCTTCCATCCTTAGAGGCATTTGAGACTCAGCAAAGTCTCAATTTCTTATTCATTCTTTTAAAAATTTAAGACCCAGGCAAAGCGGCCCTGATGTAGTTTGGTCCCTTCAGCAGAAGGCCTCCAGCCCAGGGCCATTTCCAACTTCTATGATATGGATTTGGTGGTGCCTGAAAAAGCCTGTGCCCAGACTGCAGTCCATTTTTTAGTACTTTTCCCTAATTTAAGGTATCTTTAAAAAGTTCAAGAAGCGTTTGTATATTGCTCTCAGACACGTGGTCTGATTTTTTTAGTGGTCCTTTAGGGACCCAGGAGTTGGACTCGATGATCCTTGTGGATCCCTTCCAACTCAGGATATTCTATGATTCTGTGATCTTTCCTCTCTGCCATAATTCAACAAATTCACAGGAATTCACAAAGCTCTCAACCTCTTTATCAAATTGCATAAGAAAATGGTGAGTAAATTCAAAAGAGTTGAGAGAAATGCAGGGAGAAAAGACAGACACAAAGTCAGCGATGCAAACGCACTCTCTCGTTCTCTCTTTCCATGGAGGAGTGATCACACACTTTTTTAAAAATGGGAAAACAGAGTAAAGAGAGTAAGAAGTATTTTTGGTTTTGTTCTCACAAAGTTTTGCCCCAGGGAAGATCATCACAGCCCCGTGCACGCAGGAATTCCTGTCCTTTTCAGGACGTCCTTAACCCAGAGATAGGAAGGCACAAAACCACCATCCATCTTCCCAACAGCGCATGTAAGGGCTGATTTTCCAGCATGCTCCTTTGCCTGAGGCACACAGTGCCAACTCCGCCAGCCGTCATCCCAGACGAGGCAGACAAGTGCTCTTCCCTGGTACTGTAATTCCTGCGCTCTGGCTCCGACGTAATGTTTCTGTCCATGACCTGATTTGCAAATCCAGCTGAGGATATAGGCCAGGACAGAGCAGATGGAACAGCGTGTTATGACCTCTGAGTGGTATTTCTCCTAATGCACTGACTGAGTTGAGAAAGCGAGTTACGATGTCAGGCTCTCCAAGACGCCAGCTCTGAAACCCAAGTTAGCACATAAACGTGCCGAGGGCCAACGTTACCGAGCATCACAAATACCAGCATTTTCAGCCAGTGAGTTCAGCCGCCCATGTTGGGAAGTTAACAAGAGAATCTGAAAGTCTTTCTTAATACCTCACATATTTAATTATTCTTTTGCACACTTCCCAGCTCACACAATGTGCACCTACACCCTGAAGAACCATCTGTTACACCCAATGCCTAGAAAAAGATGGTTTTGGCTTGCCTGGAGGAGTTCAGCTGTCCATTTTACACTCCCAGACAGAGATGCTGCCCCAGTGGGTAAGGGAAAGAAGGCAAACAGGACTCTGGTGAGTCTTCCAAGCTCTTTCTCCATCTATCACAAAATGCATTTTATTTTATTTACTACCACCCTTCACCGAAAACTCCCCAAACCTTTCATGTAAAACAAACACCTGAAGTCCTTAGGGTTTCTTGACAGCAATCTCTTTCAACTCAAAATGAGAAAAAAACAAAAACAAAAACACTTTTAATTTGTACTTTTGTCCATTTACTCTTTTGATCTTCCTTGGTTTTGCTGCTTGACATGATTGTTGTTTTTTTCTTTCTGCCTGGAAAGGGAGAGCAGCAGCACTGTGAGTGCTGTTCATATATTTCCTTGTTTCAAAAGAAGTTCAGCACAATTTCCTAGCAATGATCAAGGCTTGGATACACACCATGTGCCTGGGGGCTTGTTCCAGAGGTTCTCTACTGCCTTAAATCCCTCACCCAGAGCCTAGTGTAGCCGGGGCTTTCTGATCCACCCCAATCCTTCAACTTACAGCGCAGGAGCCAGGAGAAGTCTTGTTATGTTACATCATAAAAAAACGAGCAGAACTTTTGCATCTGCCTGTAGCATTATGAGATCGAGAGATGGGCAGTATTCATTTTCTTCACCTCAGGTGCCCCACTCAAGGAAAAAAAAAATAGTAAAAAGAGATGGTTTTCTCTGTATTTAGCACAAGCCCAGGGCTCAGATGTAGCCCCTGAAGATCAGGCTAAGCGAATGCCACCTAAACCATGCCTAATTCCTGGGCACATATCAGGTCCTCCCTGACAGACAGCACCAGTACTTTGCTCAGGTTCTTGAAGACTGAGAGCATTAGTCAGCCAAAACCCACTGAGCCATTAGAAAAGCCACCCACTGACTTCCATTTTTTTCTTATTATTTTTAAATGAGGAGGCTAATACTATCTTTGTCAGAGGTAGGTAAGAGGATTGTGTAATATAGGCTTTCTTCTACAATTTTCTTATATTTTCCTACACTTCTGAAGTATCCTCATTTTCCCCCTTTTCTCTGTTCCCTGTCTCCTCCTCTCATTTGCATGAGTTTTTTTTTTTTTTTAAGCCATGAAATTCATTAGGCATTATTGTACCCAACTCTAAGCACAACACACCAAATAAATCAGGAAAAAAAAAAATACACAAAAAAAAACAAGGAAAAGTAAGCATAATGGACCCACACGGGACAACTAAAATCTGTCTGTAATTATTATTAGAGCTAAAATTTTACAACGTGCCAATGAGTGAAAACCAAAATAGGGCTTCAAAAAGCAAAACAATGCAAAAGCACCTTGATCATGAGCAACTGTATTAAAAAGATAAAGAGCAATAGCGAATACATGGCTCCTGATACATATATTTGCTGTAACCACCGAATCAGCTACACACAATCCTACTTGCAATTACATTTTTAAATTATTTTTTTTGGTTAAAGGTTGTGATGCTGCCCTGTTCATTCTTTGCACTTCTTCCATTTTAAGGTTCCTCAATGAATACCTAAAATTTTCCCATTCTGCACTACTTTCAAAACCTAAAGGGGCACTGGAGAAACCGATGTTATTTTCTCCTCCCACTCCCGTAAGTTTTACCTTAAAATAAATCAGAATTTCAGTATTCCTCCATAGTTATAAAATCAGGAAATCAGAGCCAAGTGATACAGACACTTTTGTCCTATTGGGTCCCCAGTTGCTTCAACAGCTATCTTTAGCTAAACATTACAAAAACTTATTTCCACGCCTAAATTCAGGGGTGTATTCAGAATAATCTGCTCCCAGCAGCTAATTTAGGTATCACGGCTGCTCTCCTCCACTGATGGTGCAGACAGCCGGGTCTGGCAGCGCTGGATTGTAGGTGGCCTGAATCACTGATCACTTTCTCAAATTCAGATGCTAAAGATAGGTTTCGGTAGAAAAACAGTCTGAATGTGGCCCTGCAGCTCTGCTAATTTTTCTCCTATGATTTGTGTTTGCCCAGCTCTGAACCTCTCAAAATCTCATCAAGGATGCTGCAAGAGAAGCTCAGCACTTCAGCCTCGCTGCGAAGACTCTTTCCTGTAATCCGTAGCATCACCACGCCTCTGCCTCACAATTTCTTTCCCTCGTTATTAGTACTTCTCTTAATTTGCATTACATAATCCATTTTTGGAAATCATTTGTAGATCTTGTTTATATTCTGCTTAATCCAATTTACGGACTACTGCGTAGAACAGGGCTGGTGGTGCTGCATTCCTGACCATGTAATTCCTGACCAAGTGCCCTCCAACACACAACAGATACAGTCTCTCATTCAAATCATGTTCTCTACTTGCCTAAGACTTTTTTTTTCTTCTTTTTAAACATCCCTTCAACCTTTCCTGTTTTAGTTGAGTTCACTATTAATTCATTTGTCTGCTTTCTATTTACCAGGCTTCGCTGCAGTCAAAGCAAATGCAGTCAGCTGACTGACACGAAATTTGGTCTGAAATACAAATGGCTGGGAGAATTTTAGGGCTTGATCCTGCCAGCCTCTATTCTTAGAAATAATCCTTGTTCATAAAAGGGTCACCTTTGAATGAGTAGCAACAGCGTTGATAAGCATCTGCAGGGCTGAACTTAATAAATGTAATTTTTTCCAGGTTATTTAGAGAGAACAAAACAAGCAGACCATCAGATTTAGACATCTGCTTTAAAGGCAACACTGCAAATTGTCTGGAGACCAAAATAGATCATTAGCAGGAAATGGAGCTTTCTTAATATTGAATCTGATCCTGCCCTACTGAAAATCAATGGATTTTTGTCCAGGATTTTCATGGGAGAGGGACACAGCACACCTACACTCCCAAAGACCTGGCAGCACATCCAAGAGCCGAGCTATGACAACTGTCAGGAAGAAAGCTCAATCTGGATAAACCTTAAATTTCAATACAGAAGTGTCCATCCTGGAGAAAGGAAGAGAAACAGACACCCAAACGTTAGATTCAGGTGCCACTGAATGTCTCTTCTGAATGCACTGGTGGAAACATTCAGCTTTTGGTACAATTTGTGAAGCATAAAAACTAAGGGAAAACAAGAAAATCCAAAAGATCAAGGTCCACAGGAATATGGTTCTGTGCAGAAATGTTCACATGAAAAGACTTGGTGCCGCTGCTAGCCATACTATTTTCATTTTAGCATCCTCAAACAAATATATCAGAATATTTTACCAACGTCAATTAAGACTCAGAATGCTTCTGGGACACACATCCTTATTACACCCATTTTTACAGGCTAGAATGACACAGAGTTTGACTCATTAAAGGCCAGAAAATGAGTCAGCAAAGGAAAAGAACCCCAAAGCCCCAATCATCCATCGGCTGTGATAACCACTGAATAACCTCTCTTTCCTCCGTCATTAGTCAGCCATGGGAATAAAGTCACTTATCTGAAATATAAAACTATTTCATACTTGATGTTTGCTTTTTTTGTATGTTTGTTTTTCACTGTGATTGCCTCCTAACATTTCCCAGCCTCGCACACAGACTGATGCACTTAATTTTGACAGACACAAAATCCCTCTTAAATCTGCTGCAGTGTTTATGCTGGGATGTATAAAAATGACTTCGTGAAACAGAGTCTTGAAATAGAAAAGGAGATTAAAAATATTTTGCACACGAAGACTTCTCTAGGCTATGAGAGAAAGAGAGGAATATTACAAACCTTATTCTATTTCTCCTGATTGCCTAAAGGGGCCCCTACAGCAGAACTATTATCTTTAATCTTATGTTCTCTTTTCAGCGTGTATTTTATTTTCTCCTCTCCGGTAACAATACCCTGGCCTCCTAATAGCTCCTGAGTTCACCTGCTAAAAAGATATTCCAGGATAAGACTTCTCTGTATTAGATTTGCAAAGGTTTAGAAACAGCTTGGGCCCTCTCTGTGCTAACAAACACTTAGGGGTAAATGCCTTCTCAAAGCGAGTACCGCAGCAGTGATTTGGTCAGTGTATGAGCCAGTTTGCTTAACAAGCATGAACTTCCCCGGCCTGCCAGTATTACCACAAAATAGAATCATTTTCCTAAATGGTTTCATTAAAGGGACATTGTGAGGCTGAATAGCAGATATTGAATGAAAATGGACAGAGTGGATTTTTAGTCATGCCAAACCGGTCTGTGGCATCAGTCACAAAGGTTTCCCTGAAAAAAAAATGCCTCTGTCGCTTTATTCAGAGCTGAACACATTTGCAATGATTCTGAAAGATTCGCTGCCACAGCCACTGTGGCTATACAGTGCTCATCAGCCATGATCAGGCCAATTTATCAGAAGAACCCAGGATGAGTTATTGTCTGACAATGCCAAGACTTACATTCGCTATGGAAAATCATAATCATCCGTTGCTTCAAACAACTCCAGTCGAATTGCCTCCCCGACTTATTCATCCCATACAAGGCATGCTAGGAATACCAAGAAGGACGAGGGAGACACAGAACAACCTCAGATTCTCCTCGAAGGGGAGTCACAGCTTGGAAGGCAACAACAAGTTCTGCATTTTAACAGCAAACAGAGGAGGGGCAGGAGGGCACCGTGTGAGACAGCTATCGCTATTTTTAAAATCCAGCAATACTGGAGCAGAGACTGAACCACCCATCCATTGGGATTTATCAGCTTTCTCTGGGCATGGAGCACCTACAGGGTATTCTGATGGAACTACATGCACACAGTGATTCAACACGTGCCATGGGCACTAGGATTTTTCTCGCTTCTTTTCCTGCCTGAAACCCACAACTGAATTTTTAGAAGACTGAAACTTACATCCCTAATGTCTCCGGGCTGGTAACGGTGTAGTTGAATGACAGTTAATGGCCTGTGACAAAAAGAGTTAATGATCTGTCCTTAATTTCTGTTGAATCTGTACCTGCATTTCTACACGGAAGAGTTCTTTCATCGGGTATAATACACTTCTTCCTCATACCTGCCCCGCAGAACAAGTGCTGTTGCAGTGTTCCCTACACATGAGGCACTACACAGCATTAACACAGCAATTCCCATCAATACGAATTCACCTCCTCAAACCGCAGCCATGTCAAGGCAAGATCCTCTCTAAGCTCGTGGAGAAAAATAAACCTCCAAAGGTGAGCCTGTTCCTCCTGCCTTGGGCAGGTCAAGGAGGGCAGGAAGAACTGTACCGGGACTACTCATCCCTGCTGATGGTGGACAGAGCCAGGACTTCGAGGCAACTCAAGTTAAGGGAGATAAATACAACCTATAGTACACATGAGAGATAATTATGCACTAACTCCCACAGTCACAACTTTGCAGCAATTCAGTGGGATGCCTTTCTATTGTTATCAATATTTTGAAGGCACATTTGTAATGCCAATTCCACTTTCAGATAGCACGGGCATAAAAACAGTTGGGAAACATGTAGGTGTTGCAAGTGTAGGTGGCGTTTCTGTAATTCATCTTGTTTCACATCCACTGTAAAGATAAATACCAATTCATGGAGATACTACTGGAAGTTGTTTATCTTGCTGCTGATTTATGGTCCGTTGGTCATTAAAATATATCAATGACATAAAGTTAAACTTCTGTATAAGTAGTCAGCAACGCAGGAAAAATAATGAGGACAAGCAGATCTAACCTTTGTCACTCAAAGGACCTATGGGAAGTGAGTAGTTTAGCAAATACCTGACGTTATGCATTCATGCCTTCAAAACAAAGAAAAAGAAGAAAAAGAAAGAATGAGAGAGAAAAGGCTGCCCTATTTCCCTAGACTCTCAGCCACCTCTCCTTCCAGATTTCTCCGTATTACAGGGCCAACATGCATCTCTGTCAAGCCAGCCTACTCGGCCGTTCTGTAAGCTGCTGTCTTTGAGTTGGGGCCTGAAACAAAACTGAGGGACCAATAAATCACGCCACAAAAGACAATCTCAAAGACCACATCGTGGGCTCTTTTTTTCCTTCTTCTTTTGATTTCTTTGAGCCTTTTGTGTGTGTGTGCTTCTTGTGATGTTTCTTGCAAAGGCATTTTGCAGATCAAAAAAAGCTCATGGACAAAGACAATTAATGCTCAACGTTCTCAGTGTGACTTGTACTAACCAATTAAATTTTCTTTAAGAAAGAGGCTAGGATCAAACCCTGAGATGAGAAAGGGACTGAACTTTCAGGAATTTCATACGCAGTGAATTTTCCTGATACAAAATGACCTCAGATACCTATTGATGGAATCGACTGATTGCAGACAGTGACTGAATCTTCCAGTTACTGGGGGAGGAATGGCTTTCACGGAGGCATGGGTCTTGATGTACTCGTGCAACTTCTTCACACCCATGTAGTTAATGAATTAACAGGGCTGAATCAGGCCTCTCATTCACCGTGCTTGCCCATCCAGGGACCAAACTGGGTAACAGGCTGGGCTCTTAGCAAGAGGATGAGCATTTCAAGGAGGATGTGGAGCTGGGGGTGGGTATATTATGGGGGAAAATCAGAGACAAGCTGACAAGTGACTACAACATAGTCGGTGGTGTAAGGACTGGTCCTTGGAGAGGATTTTAGCTGAGCAGTGCAGAAACCTTTAGCTACGTACGCAATGTATTCATAAGGTACAGAAATCCCAGTTGGCTTTCTGCTCCGTGCAGCTTCTCTCCAAGAAATAAAAAGGAAGAAGTTAATACCTTGTGAAAATAAAAACTTGTTGGTATATCCTATCGATGTTTCACTCCTGTTCTTAACAGATAGCGATCAATGCTAAAAATACAGCAGAGAAAAGGCACTCTTAGTACACAAAGGTTTCTCACTCATTTCTGTAGAAAATCTTGGAGTCTCATTGCTGTGATGACAATCACACCTATAGAGGAATTAATCTCCAGGGTTTTCAAGGAGACCAAATTTCTTACCACCATGGCAATGGCAAACCCACAAATTTATCTCTGGGCAAATATTCAAAGCTTTTAGATGTGACTTTTTATATATATATACGTCAAGTGAACTCTTTTGAGTGGTTGCTCAGTGCAGACGGCACCGTGCTCCTTATTCCCAGTCCTGTACTGCCAAGTTTTGGATGTAATCACTCCAGTCTGCACACTGCAAGTGAGATGAAACTCGGACAGAAAATCTCAGTGAAAACAAACTCAAAAGTGTTTGCAGAAAAACAAAACAAAACAAAAACAACAACAACAACAACAACAACCCAATAATTTGACAAACACATGCAGTTCCGAGGCAATTTCACACACTGCTGTTCAGGATCCCAGGGTCTCTGTACCATGTATTATGAAACTGCAGCTGAATGTCTTTTGTTCAGTTTGAACTACTCAATTTAGTTCAAATGAGTTAGTTTGCCTCCTATATCAGTACCTGCCAATGTTGTCACACAAAAAGAAATGAAGATATTAGTACTTTTTCTTCCGATGGTGTCTGGTTGGCTATTGTGAATGTGAAAATACTAGGGCAGTTGTTCACATCCATTTTGCATTTAGTCCAAATTAGCCTTTTAGATTTAAAAATACCTTAGATTTCCCTCGTCTATCATTTTCTCCTTTGATACTATTTCTGAGCTGATGGAAGTTTCAATCAGAATGCTGTTAACCTCCAACAAATTAAATATTGGGAGAGTATATTAAGCAGAGCACAAAAACTAAATAGATTTTAGGAGCGATGTGAAAGGCAAGAAGCAAACTGGAATGAAAGATAGTTGGAAGAAGGAACAAGATTGATATGTAAGATTCAAATCTAATTTAAGTCCAGCACTTACTGGAAAAGCATGCAGAAACTAGATCTTGCAGTGCAACAAAAAAGGTACTGCTTAACATTAAAATGATAGTTTCCATTTCAACTTGCATAGGCACAATGAAATTTAAAAAATGCTATGCCTTCCCAGTGGAAAATTAGTGCATTTGGCCCGCACAACCCCCTTTTTAAACAAAACAAAACAAAACAACATCCATATTGATCCAGTACACAATTTCCCCTCTGCTATGCCGAGTCACTGAGCCGGATCTGATGCTCTCAAGCTCTTGATTTGGCCATTTTTATACCCCAGAATTAAATCACATCATCTGTTTTCACTTTCTTACACCCAACTTTAAAATATATACTACCTCAGGGTTTCATATTGTCACAGATACACAATTTTTGTGGGTTACCTTCTCTTAAATCATTGCTCTGAGCCTTCAAAATAGGGCTGAACCAGAAGATACTTATTGATAATCCCAGAGTTTCCTGGTTCCAGCTGGGATAGAAGAACAGCAGTGACAGCCTTTTCCATGGCAGCTCATTAGCTACCTCTCCATTTGAGGCCTAAAGCTGTATTTGGCACATGTGATTCAAAGGTCATTGGAAATCTGTATTCAGAGGAGTTGATCATTGATAATCTGGTGCTTTTTGCCCCAAATATTTCAGAATATTTCAAAGACCTCTCCCATGAGGGTGAGACTGGATGTCCAGAAAATATTTTCACTGACAATAAAATTCCATGAAAAAAAAATAAAAATCTAGAAAGTAAAGGAAAAGTAATTCAAGCTGGAAGGAGCTACTCAGGATTTGCACCATGCAACTTCTTAAAATTGCTCCGTTGCAGTCAGCAACATTCGGCACCAACAGCAGGTTTGGTTTGGGCCCAAACTTCAAGAATCATCACAGGCCATGCTGGTCAAAAAAAAAGGTCAGAAGATGGTAAGAAGAAAAGTAGGCTTCCACCTTACCAATGAAAAACCTGCAGGGAGTGGGTTTATTTATGCCAGAAAATAGAAAAAGGATGTGAGCGAGAAGCGTGGTAACCAACTACCACATAGGAATATTTTTTGGCAGGATGGGATTGGAAAGCTCAAGGAGGCTCACGCATTCAACGTGAATCTTGTGTTTATTACATTCTGAGTGTTTGTTTCAGGTAGACTGTATTTAAATTTAAGTTCCCAGAGAGACATGAATTCCTGTTTCTCGTATAAATTTTTAATGCACTTCCATTATTAATCCAAGTTTTATTCCAAGGAGCTTTGCCTCTGAAATTAATCAAGACTTTTGTTGTACTCCAGATGAAGCAAGCACAGAATTCCGGGATCCTAACAGAGAAATCAGACTAAAAATAGCCTGAGGACTGTGCCTGAGGACCCTGAAGACTCTGGGAACCTGGTTTGCTCTAAGTGAAGCGGGTAGGTCACACACCGCAGTTCTCCCCGCTGATCAGCATCGCTCAGGTGTGGTTTGAGCAGCCCGAGAGTGAAAGCAAAAGGTTTCAGCACCGAGCTCAGGGACACGCACCGATAGGACAAGAGAGAGCAGAAACTCCATGAAATATCGTGGTATGTCTATACATTTGAAAATGGAGCTTGGGGTTGTTATTTTTTTCTTGCCTGTTTATCACTCTGCATCCAAATGCTAAAAATAAAACTTGCTGGTTATATGTGGGAGTCAGATCTCCATCCAAAACAAAAATACACCCTGCAACATCTGTCTCAGTCATCCTGATTTTGGCAAATTAATTCCTGCCAATAGCATGGATATTTTGCATGAGCTGCTATGACAGGCACTACAGCCGGGACCGTAAAACCTAACAGCCCATGCCTGAGGTCTCCTCCCTGTGCAATGCTCAACAGAAGACCAGGGAAGGGGCTCTCCAGTTCTGGAGATCCAGCTTCTGGGCACAAATGTTCAGCGCGGTGGCACAGAGATGCTTTAGCATGAGTTGATGTACAGATATATCATTTAGGGGAGGTAACAGCAAGGCACGAAGTGTTTGCAGGTACAGAGTGGTCATGTACCCATTCCTCCTTAGTGTTTGTGGGGTTCCATAGACCCACTGCTCACGTTTGTGAGTCTCACACTACTGATTTCACTGATGACACGTTTAAAAATGCCACCCCAATCCTCTTTAGCGATGCCTCTTTTGGTATGTGACAAATAGTGCTGAAATGCCTACATAAAGAGCGAGATACCTTGAGTGAGATCATCTCTCTCCCCGAGAGGGAAAAAGGAATTCAGTCCAAAAAATCAATCTTCTTGTTAATAATTTGTACTAACAGAAATGCTGACACATCAAACACTTCCAGTGGCTTCTTACATATTACCCTCAGGTGACAGCCTACAGCACAGCGCCCAGCAGAGCAGTTTAAGCTTTCCAAAGAGGGGATCAAAGGCATCTTTTGAGAACCTGTCCCCAGGACAACAAGGATATAGCAGCTCCCGACACCTGGTATTCAACCACTGGGCTTCATCCACTGCTCTCGCATTCATTTCCTTCAACCACGCACTTGAAAAGGGCAGTCATCCTTCAACATGCTACCTCAGAAATGGAAAGAGAGCAAGAAAAAGCCATAGACAACCTTCACACTGAAGGCTTGTTCCACAAATGTATTTCTGTGAGATGTTTGCTGAACAAGAGTAGAAAGGAGGGTAAAAACATCCAGGGCAGCTACATTGGTTTTACACCAGGAATATATAACGCCCTCTGTCTGGCTCCATGTTGGCTAGACGAGGCAAGCTTTCCTCAATGTACGAGACAGTATGGGAGTTAGATCACGTGCCTGGTTCAGTGCCAGCTTTAATCCAAAGTTGCTCTTGACACAAAACCGGAGAAAACTTGGCAGCGTTGCCTCCCGAACTTGGGTTCAGTCCCGAGCAAAATTCCAAATGAAACACAAGGTCCCAGATCTGCATGGAGCAAACCAAAGAACACGCTGGCACTGACGCCAGCAAAGTGAGCGGCCAAGTTTTACTGATATACACACGGCTTTCAGCTGCCCACAAAGAGCTAATGCTGCCTTGTGCAGGCTCTTTGCCCTACACTTGGTGCCTAAAACCAGCGAGAGGGGATGTGAAGGAAGGGAAAACTGCTATCAGTTCTGGTGGCAGATGTGTCCGTGGGCCATCGCCCCCAGGCCACCCGTGGAAGACACTGGAGCAAAACCGCGCAGGGCGCTGCTGAGAATCCCAATAACAAGAACAAAAGCAACACTTCAAGCCTGAGTAAATAGTTTATCACTTCAAAGGAAACAGCTGACTTTCAGCTGGTGAGGAGGGGAGAGATCGCTTCTGCTGTTGTCTCTCCTTATGACACAGGCTCGGGGGCTGCTCTTTCCCGAAGATTTCCTGTGTGATTACGCTACAATCGCTCAACCCGTGACATCTTTGCTCACATCAAGTAGTACGTTTATGCACAGTGGGACCGTGCAGAGATTGAAGCAATGCTCTGAATGAGTAAGGATGCCAGAATTGCCTCTTGACGCTTTCTGTGATTCAGCCCTTGCTCCTCCCCGAGATGTACGGCAGGACCGGTACCCAACGAAGTCGAGACAGAGCCTTGCGTGCCTGCAGAGTGCCACGAAACCTTTGCACAGGCAACGCTGTACAACTGCAAAATAAGCATATGGCAAGTTTTCTCCTCAAATGCGCATGCTTTTTCATTAGCCTAAACTAAATGGTGACCAGAGGACGGAGTGAGACCTCGGCGGACAAGCACTTAGGTGGAGGATGCTGTCAGCGCACTGCCTCACGGACTGGGAGGAAATTTTTCATTCCCTCAAAGTGGGCAGAGAATCAATAGCTCATTTTTCATGTTATGGTTATTATGCCCACTGCTCCATGGGTATTGTGTTATATACAGCCTCTATAGCAACGGCTCAGATTCCTTGCTCCTGTTTGCTCTGTCAGTAGCAATAATTGCAAAAATTCCCAGGGCTCTGGAGTGTTTAGCTCCGATTGAGAAATACAATAGTGGACCCAGTAAAAGTAAAGTAATAGCCAAAAAGGGCAGCCCATAAATATGAAAACAACTGCAGCACGACACCTTTCCTGTTCCACTAGAGTGATTACCCCAGTGGCAACCTTCAAAAAAGCATGTGGAAATAAAAAATACTTTTTTTATTTTTCAATAAAATACTTTCAATAAAATACTTTATTTTCAATGCCTTTTACCATCCACAAGAAATGCTAGTGAGCATTGTGGTAACATCACAACACTACGTGTACTGCTAGGCTCTGCTTGGAAATGAAGCCCCCACACCTTGAGCAGCAGGTCCGGGAGAGGCGAGGAGGACTTGGACAATGATTCCCCTGTCCCAAAGTCACCTGCAGGAAAATCTCATCTCTGTAACACACTTTTGAACACACCCAACACCTTAAACATATTGCTGTCTACCTGAAGTAAAGCACTGGGCATTAAAATCTGGCTCTGAATGTGTGGTGATGACATGGAAATTGTAAGGTACTGGGAAAAGCGTCTTGCACAGAGACCACCTGACAAACACAGCATCAGCACCAATATTAAAAATAATAATAATAGTAATAGTAATGGGAAACTTAATATAGAGGTATAGTGAAAAGCAATATCAGAAGGCTTGTGGCTGTGAGAACAAATATAATCCAATGATACACCAACAAGTGGATCACCCAGACCACAGTATGTAACAGAAAACTCATTTTTTTTACTTTGTATGAAGCCAGAATCTCTGAAATGACAGCCAAGAGAAGCATGCGGCAACATCAGAGCAGAAAACAGGCAGACAAAATGCCCTGTGCGCTGGGTTTGTCTTTCAGACAAATGAATGGGGCACTGGGTGTAAAGTGGCTCTTTGGTGGCAAAGTCTTCAAGACAGCTTGAGAACAAACAAGGTGGTTGAGGAAATACAGCTCAGCTTTCCTTGTGTACAACTAGTGACTGCCAGCCTCTGTTCAGGACTGACTGTCTTAGGGCAACATAGAAGGAGATAGAGAAGAAACATTTCATAAGAGATGCCCTCCACAGACAGCAACAGGATGTACTAAGAGAGGACAACTCCTTATCTTCCATTTCTAGCCTAAATACAAGTTCCTTTGACAGCTTATGTAGCAAATGCAAGATGTTACACCCTATATTAGCAACTGTAGAATTCCAACATTTCGCAGAATCACAAAATGTCCTAGGTTGGAAGGGATCTTAAAGCCCATCCAGTTCCATTCCCCTGCTGTTGGCAGGGACACCTCCCACCAGCCCAGGTTGCCCAAAGCCCCATCCAGCCTGGCCTTGAGCACCTCCAGGGATGGGGCACCCCCAGCTTCTCTGGGCAGCCTGTGCCAGTGCCTCACCACCCTCTGAGTGAAGAATTTCCTCCTTATATCTAATGTAAACCTACCCTCTTTTAGTTTAAAGCCATTCCCCCTTTGCCCTGCCATTATCTGACTGAGCAAAAAGTTGCTCTCCATCTTTATTATAAGCCCCATTTAAATATTGAAAAGCTCCAATAAGATCCCCCTGTAGCCTTCTCTTCTTTAGGCTAAACATCCTCAGCTCTCTCAGCCTTTCTCTGGAGAGGTGCTCCAGCCCCTTGATCTTATTCGTGGCCGTCCCCTGAACCCGCTCCAACAGCCCCACATCCTTCTTGTGCTGGGGGCCCCAGAGCTGGACACAGGACTCCAGGTGGGGCCTCACGAGGGCAGAGCAGAGGGGGACAATCACCATATCCATATGTGTAAAGAAGAGGAGATAAACAGTTGCAGGGTTGGAAAACTAATAGACCTTTGAAGCCTAAATGCAATTTGCCTGCTTTTGTTTGCAGGAACACAGAAAACTGATTCATTAGATTCTTTATAGAAGAGAAATGAAAAACTACTGATAATTGAACTGCAGAAAAAGAATGAGAAACTTGGTTGGACTCTGGTGTTCATTTTCTCCTGACTATGCAAGCAAAAGATTTATCAATAAATCTAAAAGGTAAAAAATGCTAGGATAAGCCAGCACACACAGACTCTACCCAACTAACCCGTGGAACTCCCTGCCAAGAGTTTCACATCCAGGCAGATTTTCTTGTGAATTAATACAGTTTTCACCATATCACTCCCTAGATTTAAAACATCAGAGAGCAATCTGACTGTCATCTTTGGTCAAACAGCTGGAACAACAGTCTACCACCATTAAACTCTGGTTGCATTATTCATCTTTCCTCTGCTACAAACATTTTGCTTTTGGCCATCACTGGAGAAAAGCCGTTTTGGTCTTAAAAAGACGCTATCCTATTTGCACTATGCACTGTGACTTAAAAAGGGGTACGCCTGTAAATAAAGTACATTAGAGCAAAGTTTTGCAGGCTCAGGAGCTGAGCGGCCAGATTTACCACCAGCCTGAAGAGGTTCCACATATGCTCGACCAGGTTGTGCTGCTGCACTGTATGTGGCAGGCGGTGAAGGGGGCTGAAATGCCAAATATCATTAAGATGCTCCAGCAGCTGCTGTAAAAGGAATTAGCATGAGAAGCAGAGCACAAAGCTATCAGAAGAACGCTGCACGAGTGAATAGAAATTGAAGAAAAATGAGCTCCTTGTGAAATACTGCAATCACTTCTTTAAGCAATAAAGAGATGGTTTGTTAAATAATAGACTAGAACAACTTCAATAAAATAAAAACTGTCAAAGTACGCTTTTTAAAGTTGCTACACAATCTTCCAATTTTGCCTTCACTACTAAACAGTAACAGATGATCAGATTTTATCATCATCTTGTCTGGACAATATCTTACCAGCATTTGAATACATTAGAAAATGAAAGAATACCGGAAGAAGAAAATTTAATATAATTACCACTTTCTGAAAATAGCTTGTGCATAACATTCACTTAATATAGCTCAAATAAAGTGAGAAAGAAATCAAGGATGGAGAAACTGTTTCCTATTTAAAACCAGATACAAACAGCTTGTCCTAACCGTCTCTTTGGCGCTCACTTCCATTCCCTGCATGTGGAACCAAACGAGCAAAAATAATTGTGCCAAAAGAAACCACACATTATTGCCTGACCAGGGGCCTCAGCCTTCGTTAGCCCATGGGTGATCTGGCTTCATCAGCTCCAAACCTTGCATTAAACAAATCCTTTGCTGCAAACGCTCTTTTCCTTCAGAGGATGAATGGAAATCAACTGCAAAATAAAATTTGAACCAAATTTTAAATTGTGTCCCATTGCCACCTAGGCTTAAATCTTTCTCTCCCTCCAAGCCCCAGCTGACAAGTCACAACCTCTTCAAAACCACAGGACATGGTCAGGAAATTCATCCTTCTCGTTCCCCCTGCAGTGACCCCAACACACTGTGCAGCTGCAGCCTTTCCCTTGCACGATGCCCTCCCATGTGTACACAAAAAGTAGCTTTCCCATAAGCAGCAGAAGAAAAAAAAAAAGGCCAATTTCCTGCAAAAGCTGTGCTCACTGCCCCACGTCCCACACCATCGCTCCTGCAAATCGCCCCAGATCCTGCTCTGTCTCTTCAGATCCCTGAAGGGACAAAAAGCCATCTCTGTCTGGTCTTTTAAGATCTTCACCCGAGCTGACGTGTAGGATTGTAATTATTTCACAGCTTTTTGTCCTATTTTAAATGCTGTTGAAATTGGGCACCATCTCGTACAATTACAGGAGGCGGGAGGATGTGCAGTAGTATAGCAGAATCCCCATTTTCTTGAAGCTAGTAAGTAGCTTCCTGCCCAAATTGCCAGACAAAAGTCCCCCTTCCTAACTCCCCACACCTCATGAGCACAAGACAAGTATTTAACCTCAGATCTCTAGCTCTATCTACAGCAATCCTAATTTGTGCCTGAGCTGAAGAAACCAGTCAAAGCCTCAATCACATCAATCCTTACCATAACAGGAGCTGATAGCATCAGTGCAAAACATCCACTTTTTCTACGTGTCATGAGGACTGCAAATATCCTTTGGCCTTTTTTTTAATCCTCAAATCACCACAGAAAGAAGCCACATTTTTGAGGAAAGGTTCAGTACACTGGGGCAGAGGAGCAACTTTCTCAAAGTCTTTTAACACTGAAAACGTAAAAGGGTTGTGTCCTTATCTCCACTGTTCTTGGGCACTGAGCATGAACTGAAAAGCAGAAAAAAAAATGAAGCACCACCTGGGTCACCAGATCTGCTCAGAGAACCAATATTGGAGGCTGCTTTAATTTATTTGATATTGGAAGGTGTTCCACTCCAGCAAAGGCAGAATGACATCCAGTGGTGGAGGTTAAACCTAGAGAAATTAGATTGGGAAATAAAAAAATGGATCGTAGGGCTGGTTGATTCTTAAAGAATGTGGAAAATTCAAAGATAAATCTTGTAACTTTGTGAAAATCCCGCAATTCTTCAACTGGAATTAACAGGGATCAGTGCAGAAATTCAGAAATGAAGTCCTAGCATCTGTGATATTTGGGGATAGGGTGACCACGGCAATTCTCCTTCAGACATTTCAATCACGAGCTCTGTGAAAAGAAGGGAGGGAAGAGAAACAGGATGCCTTAAAGGTGGAAGCTATTTTGGTGAAAGCCTCTGGCGCCAGGTTGTCCAAAGAGATTTCCAGCATTTCTTTGACACTTGTTCAAAACAGTAGATGACCAACTGCAGATTTCCCTTGTCCCTCTGCATGCAAAGCAGGGATGCTATTGAGCAGACAGCACTGGAGCAGGATTCAGGACACCTGTGTTTGGATTAGTGCCATGCCACTGGCATGCTCAGAAAAACGGTGGCACACTCTGTGCCTTGCTTTCCCCATCTATGAAGTGCAAAGAACGACCCTGATGTCTTCGGTTTCAACATCTACTTCAAGATTTACTGCTGAAGAATGTTCTACTAAAGTGATGCTATTATTAACCCAGGAAACTTTTTCATTGGTTAATTGTAAATCTTCAATATAAAAGATAACACTGTCATTTCTCTAAAATAATAGGCTCACATTATAACAAGTATCTGCTTTAAAAATGAAATACCTCACTCAAGTGAAGGCAAAACCCTTTGAAATGAGAACAAAAAGCTCACTTTTCTGACTGCCAAATTCTTTCAATGCTTTTCTTTTACTCCTCTAATGAAACCCAGAATTTTAAAAAATCTAAATTGTCTATCTCCAGTTTTATCAATGGGAGCTTTGGATTTTTCTTTGAAAGGTTGGTTACTTGCCACCCCCTGCTCCAAAGAGAATATAAAATACTTTTGTTGCATTGATGTCAATTGTTAGGAATAAATTTCAGGGAAGGTTAGGTGGCACATAACTTACAGGGAGCCACTCCGCAGGATAGCAGGCAAGGTCACAGCGATGCCCTTTCAACAGGACAAATAATATATCCATTCACTATGAGCCAATCCTGTCATGTTACCTTGTTTTAATCAGCCCTTTTATAATATAATATTCATGTGGAAATCAGGCTAAAAATACCCCCTGCCAAGGTGACTGAAGACATAAAATTGAAAACTTTATTTTGCATATTTTAAGTTCAGGTATTATCCTGAAATTATGTAGCATAGTAATTGAGCTTCGTGTTGGGAAGAGAGAATGAAAGCAAGGGAAGGAAGGAGAAGACAGGCCAGGAACTATTGCCTCTCTATCAATGATTAACCAGCCTAGGCTAAAGCTAACATGATCTCCAGGCACTCCTCAGAGGCAAAGCACTGTTATTTAGCACCTTCATTTGCATTTAAAAAAAATATGAAAAAGTTGAATGTTAGGCTTAGATGCTGGAACATAACTGCAAGGCAGCATCCACAGAAATCCAGGCAACCAATTCCCTCCTTGGATTGTGCCCCAGGAGGGGAGCTGGACAGACAGACATGCTTACCCCAGAGAAGAAAATATTGCTTGTGGGGATGGATATGGGGAGGAGGATTTCTTCTGGATGTAATCCTCACCAACCAACGATGCTCCTGGAAAATTCAGCTGTCTGGGGAGGTGGCATAAGGGAGGAGAAAAATTGACTTGGGTCTACTTGGAAAAGCCTTTTATAAAGGAAAGGGAGAAGCACTCTCATTGCATATCAAAGCCTTGAGTGGCCATGGCATTACATGGCTTCAGAGACCCAACGGGTCTCATCCTCGGCTTGCTCAGTTTACAGATCAAAGCAAGGCATTTCAGGTAGCTCAGCCTGCACCAAACAAATCAGCCAGTGACCTCTTCCTCGCCGGCATCCAGCCTCATCCTGCACTGAGGAGCCCAGGAACACAACTACCACGGGAAGCAGAGCAGGCACATGGCTCGATGCCTCGCTCTCATATTGGCCATGCTGTGCTGACAGTAACAGAAATTTGTACCTGTCAGTTTACTGCACTGATCTAAGTGAAAAAAAAATCACAGGGGACCGAGGCTGTGATGGTGTGAGGGCTGTTCTCCAGACTGCAAGCGCATGCTGAAGAAGCCCCCCTTATTTTTCCCTTCAACTCAGCACACATAACCTTTCGGCAGCCAAACTCATCTGAGGTTCAGCACACTCATCTTCCACAGGCACGGGGATACATCAATAATATGCAGAGCAGGAGGGGAATTGGCAGTTCCGTACGGCTGGTTATGGGGAGTTATAAGCTGGTTTTCAAAAGGGCACATTGTCTAGAATATCTGCAGTAGGGCCTTTGACTTTTTGCAGCTGAACTGAAATAGATGAGGGGCAACAGTAAGCCTATTAGGACAAAATTGAATGTTACATTGCATACAAAAATAACACAAGAATGATCCTTTTCTGATATTTTAATGTACTAATTCCGTCCTACTACATTGCCATAAAAAGCAGTGAAAAACGCTCTAATTCAAAGAGAAAACTGACAGTAAGAACCAATCTTCCTTATTTCAAAGGAAAAAGAGCCCCTGCTTGCTACAGCTCTTTTCTTTTGCCATGCATAATATATATATATTTGACTGTAGCCAAAGAGTACTCGTACTGAGCTTGAACGTTTCAGAAGTGGTTAACAGGGATGTTTCTCAGGGGTCAGTACTGGGGCTGGTCTTATTTCCCATCTTGACCTGGCTGATGGGATGCAATGTGCTCTCAACAGATTTGCAGATGACCTCAAATCAGGGAGGGAGAGCTGTCATGATGCTTTTCTGCATGTCAGGATGCTGAGTTTTGCTGGTCAGAGCCACGTCCTGGAGGAATGGGCTGCCAGAAAACACACAAAGTCCTGTACTTGCTACAGAGCAACCTCAGCAGAGGCATCTGAAAGTGATCCTTCCCCTCTGCACTCGGGGCACGGTGTCCAGTTTTGGGGGTGCACCCAGTACAAAGGAGATGTTGACAAACAAGAATGAATTCACATGGTTCAGGGCTGAAGCACATACCACACGTGGAAAGACTAAACCAAGTGGGAGAGGAGGCTCGGGCCTTCTCATTACTAAGGCCCCTGCATGAAGAGAGCTTACAGAGAAGACAGGGCCAGTTCATTTTTGGAAGTGCACAGTAGAAGGACAAGAGGCAATGGTTAAAAATTGTAGTGAGGGAGATCCTGTTCAGAGACAAGGGAAGAAAATATCCACAGTAGGACAAACTGTGGACTCTCCATCCATCTCCTCATGAATTGCTAGAGGCAGCTCTCAGCCGTCCGGCCTAACTTGGTGGTCAGCCTTCATATGAGAAGGAGGTGGGACTAGATAGCTTCCAGAAGTCCCTTCCAACCCGAAATTTTGTATATAGTGAGGCACTTGTTTATTTATTTATTTAGTTAGTTGTGATAGCTGTTAAAGGAAACAGCAGAGAAAGGAGTCAGCCCTCCATCACTACTTTTCAAGGGGAATGAGACAGGGGTACATCTTACACTTGGCACCAGTTATCCACATCTTTAACCACTCCAGAGCTGGAAGCTGGGAGGAAACCCAAAACTGACTGTGCATTTAGGCAGCTTCCTTGTTTCTGCTGGACTTAAAGAAGAAAGTGTGTCTTAACTTTCATGCAGCCAGGGGATCTCAGGGTGACCAAAAGCAGCTGATCTGCAGTGGCTCAGTTGCCAGGTTTTGTTTTGGGGGGAATTAAGAAAATACACAGGGCAATATTCTCAAGCAAGCACAGGGAGAATGGTAAACCTCCTGTTCTTCCTGACTACAATGGTGCCTCTATTTCACTGTCATGCTTAGATCATTTTGGAAACCAGCACCCCTGCTATGCATCCTGCTGCACACTGTAAGCTCATCATACAGCAATCTCGGTTTAGCAGCCAAACAAATCTAGAAAATAACTCCTTCTTTTCAAGTTGGAGAAATAGAGATCAAATATTTTTTTTTATTTTTCTTTTTTTTTTTTTTCTAGGTAATGGTGACAGATTCCAGGATTTATGGCTAATGACAGAAGGTGTTATGAAGAACAGAGACCCAAACCTGATGACAAATACAAACCAATATGGTGGTTTTGCCTAGTTATTCCAGATGAACAATTTCACTAAAGGCTAGGCTGGGGAAAAATAGCTCTAAACTGTACTATAGGTGAGAAAATATTTTCTATATTGTACTTTTAAATGCAATTAATTCAGCATCTCCATAAGTACAAGCTTTGCTGAGTCAACAACCTTTTGACAAAGAGGAAGATTTACTCTAATAGCAATAGAACATGAAAAGGAAAAATGTTTTCATGAGTATTTTCAATATTCTGTCTCAGTAATATTCGTATCTTAATGACCTCAACAAAGTCTTAGCAGAGAACTTATACATAGCAAAGTGATAAAGTTGTCCTGAATTTAGACTATCTGGAGCTAGATTAATCCCTTTAAAAACAAAACAAAACACAAGAACAGCAAAGCTGCTGTGGAAATAGCCACTTAGTAGTGGGAAGTAGTATATGCTGATCAGGAAAATGGAATAACAAAGGAAACATAGCTCTATAAGTATTTGCGCACCTTCTCCTAACACTACTTACTGGGACAATAATTTTGGGTGGCAAAAATAAAATTACCTTTCATTTTTTTCATCAGACCGCCACTACATACCATATGAACAGCAAGTCTCATTTTATTCTGGGCTTTGAAGAAGTTCCTGAGGCATTAATGTGATCTATGAATACCAATTCAGAAAAGGAAAATAAAATAAAAACACCAGTTTTAGTACCTTGCAGCATCCATCCTTAAAACTTGCAGTGAAGTAAGAAGCAGCTGAATTAAGAGTTGGTCATTTCTTTGTAATATTTTTCATGCTGGGATCATGAAACATGTCCCATTTTTACAAAAGACAGATCTTTAGCAGAGATGTGGACCTAAATGTGTTTATTTTTGGATACAAATTTAGCAGCTGGAACCTTTACTCAAATTTGGCCATAAAGCATCACATATACAGGTCTTCCACACACAAATGTCTAGTAAAAAACTTCTGAAGAGGCAGCCTGAAAACAGCAATAAGGACACAAGCACAACTTCTTGATAATAACAGAGCACTTCAATAGCACCCCAAGGAATGGTATTTCTATACAGGTAACAGAAAACAGAAAGAAAAATTAAAGTATAAAAATGAAACGAAAAGCTTCCTTTTTTTATTACTGTGTATACAAAATCCATGATAACTCCTTTACTAATTTTAAGTGGTGAGTCAGAGAAGTGTCATTGTTTGATTGACTAATCTACTTGGACCATCAAAAAAGCTTAATTTCCGTTTTTCACTTTTTTTTTGGTAAATGATGTATTAACTCCTCTATTGAATTTCTCCCCTGCACTTTTCCCCTCACTTTCTGAGGAATCCAAGGACCCAAAGCTTTCATTCAGACCAAAGAAATTATTTAATTTTTCATCTATGGAAAGACATTTCCAGTAACTCATTTCCCTAATAGGACACAGTAATATCAAAGAGAGATGGAAATTTAGGAAGAAAGATAACATGAACATTTTCAGTGACCTCTGAAACTTTTAGACTAAAATTAGCCATGCAGTTCTGAACCAACCTAGCACCAATAATATCTTTAAAATGCTTTGTTGAACCAAAGCAATTAAAAAAGCCCAAAGGCACAGATGTGATTCCTTCTCCTGTGCACTGTTTTCTTTCCTCTACCAATATACAAAGAAGTCTGATGGATTTCCTTTAAATTGAAGGATTAACACCACCATGGAACAAGTATTTGTTCCTAAGAAGAAAGGATTTGTGAGGGCAAACAAGCCACCATTAATCTTAATACTCCAGCCGATGCCAGTTACACATGCTGTCCTTGTTGACACTCCTTTATTTCTGAGTTAGAAAGACTCATCCTCTTCCTGACACAATCAGACAGGACGGTTTATTTCAAAGCTATAAAAAGTAATGACATTTCAAGAAAACAGAGGCCTATTAATTTTTCCACAAGCTAAAACAGGCCTTTCAAGTGCAACCCAGCAGCAGATGCACTGGGCAAAACTTTAAAACCTGGTGCTCTGGGTCCTTATAAAGTATCCACAACATGAAGAAATTATCCTAAAATCTTAAGACCAGAGCTGCTGCTAAGCTGTGAGGGGAAAAACTGTCAGTGCTAGGTTGAAAAAAAAAAAAAAGGCAAAAAATAAAAGCTCTTGCTCCTGAAATTAAATTTTAGAAAGAGATTTTTTTTTCTCTTCTGTATTTCTTGCAGATTTAGCTCTTCAATGGCCATCTTCTTGCTCTTTGGGTGACCTTTCAGCTGTTACATTTCACTGCCTTCCCTCAAGGATATCTTTTTAATATCTTGCTAAATGGGAAGGGAAACGTGCAATGAGCAAAACTCTCCAAAATGGAGGCACTTCTGCTTCGGTACATACTTTGAGGATATATAAGCTGCAGAAAAGGGTCTCTTATTTCCAAATACACAGGTATTTATAGAGTCCTTTCTACCAGTGCTTCAGGAAACCAGCTCTTACATGGTAAAAGAAAACAAAACAAGTGTGGATTTCTTTGAGTACTGCACACTTTGTCAAAGAGAAATTCATTATTAATATAAGCTAGAATTTAATTAGGGATTCCTGATTGAAATGGGAGAAGCTCCATGACTGAGCACTGAATTCGACAATAGGTTGGGAACATCTTTTAATATTGTTGTGAAAGAATATTCTGATCCCATCCACCTCTAATGAAAAAAATAAAAAGAAAAAAGAAGAAGAAAAAAAATAAAAAGAAGAAGAGATGGTACTATTTTCTTTCTTGTCCTCATTTTTCCTGAAGTGAGAATTTGGATATGCTCTTTCTCACCTAACAATGGTTCCTTCCCTTCTGCAGGACACAGCAAATTTGAAAGTCCTGTTCGTCTACAAATTTTGTGCTGCCATTTGCAAAAGACACCAAATTAACTATATTCAATCAGGCTGCATTTCTTGTGTATCTTTACTTTTGATGAAGACCCTTACAAAGATTAAGAGACAAGCAGAACACTGCTTACTGTTTTTAAAACATTTTAAGGGGAAAAAAAAAAAAAAGACTAAAAGACTTTGACATTGGAACACGGCTTTAGTCAGAGACTTTATATAAAAAATAAATCATTTGGAAAAACAACAATGCAAAACCCCAAGGTCTTTAACATACAAGATTTCTAACTCCCTCCTTTCATCTTTTCTGATCTGCTGGGTAGTAGCAAGTGCCTTGTGTGGTCCTTTCTGCTCAAGTGTACTTGACAGGAAGACTGTCAAGTTAAAAATGACTTTTTTAAGAGATAACTTAAAAAATAATTAATTCCCACAAATCACTGGGACAGCCAGGGGAAGAAAAGCAGGAAAGGAAATGGGGAGAATTTACCACCCTGCGTGCTCATAAAATGGATCCGTGGAAACAGCAGGATGGTAAATTTCCCCAATTTCTTTGCTCATGTTGCTCCACAGCACAGGAGCACTGGGCTCGGGAAGAAAACAAGAGTTATGAACCCCGAGGCTGCTGCGGTTCCCTGCAGCACAGCTTGCCTGGCAACACAGCTCCTCTCATCGCAGTGCATTGGAAAGGTAAAGCATCGCACGGTGCAATGGGTGCTGCCCAGCCAGCCTGCTGATACCGTCCCTACAAACCCTGATTCCTCATCAGATTGCCAAACGGATGGCCGAGGAGAGGCAATAGGCATAGGAAAAGGTTATCTGCTTCTTCCTCATGCTCTAACACACTCACTGAACATTTGGTAAAGAGCCTTGACTCGTTAGAATTTTTACATTTTTTTCTCCTTTTTTTTAGATATGTCTTTCCAGTACAGCTTTATATTCCACCTAAGAAATGGTGGGACATGATGAGTGAAGATTCATTTGCAGATTATCGGTATAACCCTTAGCTCTCAACCTTTTGACCAGACTGTAAAATAAACTTGAAGGAGATTATTTCAGGCCCCTTTAAATCAGGATTGGAATAAGAACTGGGTGAATGCAGCTTTTGACAGGATCTGCCCGTAAGAGTTCTCTATGTAATTGAACATAGATATAGTGGCAATTTCAGCAAAAAATCACTTACTAACTTATTCAGTTAACATTATTTTCACTGAATCCCAGACTGGTTGAGGCGGGAAGGGACCTCTGGGTCCATCTGGTCCAGCCCCTGCTCAAGCAGGGCCACCTCCAGCAGGGTGTGCAGGCCCATGCCCTGGTGCCTTTTGAAGGTCTCCAAGGAGGAGACTCCACAACCTCTCTGGGCAGCTTGTGCCAGTGCCCTGTCACCTGCACAGCACAGATGCTGCCTGATGTTCAGAGGGAATCTCCTGAGCTCCAATTTGTGCCCACTGCCTCTTGTCCTGCACCACTGATAAAGCCTGGCTCTATCCTCTCTGCAGCCTCCCTTCAGGTGTTTGCGCACATTGGTGAGATCCTCCTGAGCCTCCTCTTTTCCAGGCTGAACAGTCCCAGCTCTCTCAGCTTTTCCTCACTGGAGAGCTGCTCCAGCCCCTTAATCATCTTGGTGGCCCTATGCTGGACTTTCTCCAGTAGGTCCAGGCTTCTTGTACTAGGGAGCCCAGAACTGGACCCAGCACTCCAGGTGCAGCCTCACCAATGAGCAGAGGGGAAAGAGCACCTCTCTCAACCAGCAGGTGATGCTTTACCTAATGCAGCCAAGAATACCATTGGCTTTCTTTGTGGCGAGGGCACCTTGCTGGCTTACATTCAGCCTGGTGCCTCCCAGGTCCCTTCCTGCAGCACACTACTTCCCAGCTGGGTGGCCCCCAGCACGTCCTGGTGCCTGAGGTTGTTCCCCACCACATGCAGAACTTCACACTTTTCCTTGTTGAACACGAGGTTCTCATCAGCTCACCTCTCCAGCCTGTTGAGGTCCCTCTGGATGGCAGCGTGGCCCTCTGGTGTGTCAGCCACTCCACCCAGTTTTGTGTCAACTGAGAACTTACTGAGGGTGCACTCTACCCCTCGCCCAGGTCATTAGTGATGTCATAAAGATGTCACACAGGACTGGAGCCAGTACTGACCCCTACGGTACTCTGGGCACAGCTATCAGCCACTTTTCAATCCACACCACTGTCTGTTCATCCAGCCCATGCTTTAACAGCTTCCCTATGAAAATCTTAGGTGGGACAGTGTCAAAGGCTTTACTGAAGCCCAGGAATACAACATCCACTGCTCTCCCCTCATCCATCAGACTGGGAATTTCATTTATTACTTACTAGTCAACTTTGCATCAGTGTAGCTGAGAATAGTTTACTGACAGACCAGAGAAATCCATGAGATAAATGATCCTGTGAGCAATGTGCCCATCCTGTACGAGAGTTACGCAAGGATTTGCACCACTCAACAAATGAATGACTGAGATCACTCTGCTGTGAGGGCCACATGTCATCTGCTTAATTGATTGGTCAGGCATACTGGAGCAAAAATAAGGCAATATATTGTTATTCTTATCAAAATTCTACAACATTAGCCATGACTCAATTCTGATATGAATGCATAAACGTGGGTTTGAAATACAGAAGAGCCCAAAAGAGCCCAAATTTGCAGGAAATAAAACTAAATGATGTATGACAAATGCTAGCACTTAAAAGTGCTCTTATGCTCACAAAAGGAAGTCATCTTCCAGACAGATGAAAAGTACAGTTCTTAATGCTCTTTCTGTTTATAGGGGCACATGCTAGTCCCATGCAGAAGATTAATTTCTTTCATTAAAAAAAAAAAACAATCCCAGGTAGGAAATTTTGTATCCCTTAAAATGTTAGACTGATGATTTGGGGCAAGAGACTCTGAAGAAGGGCCCTTCAGCCATTTTATGAAAGATAGAGCCCTGAGTTAAGGCTGCGCATAAGAGTATGCTTGCGGTATCACTCCTGTTATTAGAGTACATTATGATAATGAAAGAGCAAAAAAAGATAGTGAGAACAAAAGTATAATTGCTCCAGTCATGATGCTAAGTAATACTTACTTATATTTAAGATCTTTGTAAGAAGTCTTCAATAATTAAGAGATTAAAATAGTGCCCCTACTGACCTATGCAATCTTCCCTATGACAAAAATGATAGTGCCAGTGTGAGATTGTTTTTTGAATATCCCATCTGATTCAGTAAAATCAAGCTTCAGCCAAAATACCTGCTGAATGCCTGTGTATTATTTGTACTGTGCCTTTATGTTAATATTGTCACAGAACCCATATCCCTTTTGATAATAAAACCAACTTCAGACTTCAAGTTATAGCTCTCTGCATCTAAGTGCTTTTGTAAACAACGGTCAAAAGTTTGAACTTAGGCAACAAATTTTAAGGTTTTCAATCTATGACCTGACATGATTAATACAATCTACGCATTTTCTGTTATCCTTGTTTCAAACACATACTATACTTAAAACCCTTGATGTACTTACTGCAAAGCAAAAGCAAGATTTTTAGCACTTAGGAGTATACATTACTAGTACAAAGAGACATTTCCTTGCATTAAGAAATGTTCTAGTGTAAATTAAACAGCTTTTGAAGAATTACACAGTTGAGGTTTCTAGCAAAACACAAGGCTCAAGTTTGCTCTCTGTGACATAAGCGCTGTTCCACTAGATTTAAATTCTGTATTATATTTTGAAAGAAACATCACCCTGCATCCACAATATGAATTATATGGCCTAGTTTTTCGATGTGCATGTTGATTGTGTTCTGGCTGATGGACAAAGGTGCTCTGCTCCAGAGTCCTGGTCCCCAAAAACCCCAACCAGAATCCTATGAGTGCACCATGGCTCCCTCTCTTTTTGCTAGCTAATTGTATTCCTGAGAAACACAGATTACATCTTTATGACAACCGTGGTATTTTAACTCTTAATTAGTTAGGAAGCATTTTAAAAGGTGAAATTTTAAGGCATAAATGTACATACACAGATTGTCAGAGAAGAGCTGGGTATCTGGAATCTTAGTAATGATAATAAGCAGACTTCGGTCTTTAAATGACCATCTTAAAAACACTGTCAGGCAACTCCAGAACCCAGTGTGGAAATGCTGAGGATGCTTCCATGCTGTTCCACGTGAACCACCATAGAAACTCTCCTTACATAAAGCCCTTCAGTATCACCTCAGCAGATGTGAAGATTCAACAGCCCAGGACAGGGATCATGGTGATTTCTTGGCTGTCTGGATCAGGAGGTCCTATCTCTGGCCTAAACCCGTGCTGTTAAATTTCTTTTACCTTCACACTTTCCGTAGTCCTAGATTTGGATCAAATGAAAACAACAATGATGATGTTATGACAAAATTTTCTGTCATACTTTGCTTCTGAGGTAGAAAATAAGCATAAAGAACATGCACTTACCCTACAACACTGCAGGACTACCAGAAACTATTCACCGTATGTTTAGGTTGTACATCTCCACAGTTCAGATCTTTAAAGCCCCATCTGGACAGTTTATTTTATCTTCATTTTTACTACAGGATAAAACACAGTAAAAAGCAATCCCCAGAATGGGGACCCCAAGGAAGCAACACAAACCGCCTGTGGATAACAAGACTTATTGTTTAGACTAAGGAAAAAGGACATAAGTGGAAAACCATAAAAGTGATCCATGAGATTAAGGCTCCAAAAAACAATGCATTCCTACAGGAAACCAGGCTTTCTTCACATGCAATATACTTCGATATGTGTAATACCATTCTGAAAAAAAGAGCTATGCTCTCGAGCAACTCCAAGATGCTTTTTGGGGTGTAAAGTTGCCTGTTCATCATATAGATGTTGAAATACAAGCAGAGCCTGCACAATGTTTTAAAGTGTCAGTTTTACTCTGGAATTGTTCCACATCAGACAAAGTCAAGTGCCACACAAATACACCTCACCGGTGAGGAGGCCTGGAAAGTGACACGAGAAATTTTTAGGAGCTGTTGACAGCATAGTAATGACTTCTCCTCTCCCAAAAGGACCAATGCTCTACTGGAAACAGGAAACTTGACAATTACAGTATACCTAAAGGAAGAAGAATTATTGGTTTTATTATTTGAGACCATCAACCTAACTTTTAGCACATTATGGGAAATGCAACACACCATAGGAATAACTGAATGTGCAAAATAAACTCCCATGATTTACTGGAGAAACTTTTGCTTTCCCTACCCCAAAACAGTACCCACTATTAAAAATAAATAAATAAATAAAGAGACAAGTTAATGAAGAAAAAGAATGTATCATTCTTTCTACCTGGGGATGCTTCAACACTCAGTTAAATGAATGGAGTTATGCGCAGAAAGCTAGAATGCAAAGGAGTTTGCAGAACCCAGTTCAGAAATGAATGAGGAACATTGCTTCAATTCTCATTGATGTGCTGGAGTTTAGTTAGTCTTTTTCTTTGGGTAGTCTTAGGCATCGCAATTTTTTTCTTCTGACTTAAGTAGATTTTGCTGCTATCAGTTTTCCATGGCTTTCCTTTCAGATGCATTCCTAAAGCTAATCAATGCAGTCACATTCTGGCAAAACCAGACCAACATTAAAGAGGAAGAATGTATGTTTATCCCATACAGTCCACACAATCCAAATTTATCCTTCCAGTGACAGTATCAAATCATCGCAAAGAGAGGCCGGAGTTTGGTGAGAGAACAGGATGTCAGGGGAGGATTTTAATTAGCCCACTGGGATATTCATTCCCAAATGGTTACAGAAAAGTGGAAAGATAATAGATATAAAACATCGGAGACGGGTTATATCAGCTTTTTATGAAATTCATTCATATTTCAGTTCCTCTTTGAATTAAAACTAAGCAGTCTTGCAAACCTGTACTGTGACAGCTGTCCCCATTCACAGCAGTAGTCTCAGAGATTTCTCACCCAAATGCCCGTGCCAGGCCATGAGCACACAGCAAAAGAGCAAATTATGCTCATCTTTGTCATCTCCCCTCTCTGCTTTATTTTAACCAACTGGAGTCTCTTTTTGGTATTTAGATGATAGGATCACTGCGCCTTCTCTGTTACACACGTATGCTGTGTCTACTGCAATGGGTCTGGGAGCTCTACAGTAAAAACACCAGAAAAATTTGTTTGAATGTGACAATTTGATTAAAACTGACACTAAATACACAATACTGCACTATATTGTGTATAAATAAATGCACAATAGCCCCTAATTACTGCTAGCACAGGAATTTGGTATACAAAACCAACTGACACTGGGTTACCAAAGTCATTCAGAAGTGGTAGAGATATATCAGTTAGGCATTATTCCACTACGTAAGTTAACAATGTTACCTCACATAGATAATAGAGTATTCAAAAGGAGAAATAAGTATTTACATAACTGATTCAATTTAGGAAGGAAATATATTCACTGAGCGCGGGGCAGAAGTTGGTTCATCGCCTGCATGAATGGACAGATGACTTCAGCTTCCTGACCTGTACATGCAGCTGCCCTTATTTTCTGCTATGAAAGTTTTATTCAGACGCAATTCAAACCTCTACTAAAATTCAACCAATCTTGACATTGAACACAACTGTCTGAATTCATACATACGCCTAAAGGAACAGATAAAGGCTAAAAAAGGCTTATCTCCTCCAGTATTAGAAAACAATGGTCTGTCAGAGTCAATTCACAAGTCTATCTCATAAAAAGTTCATCCCTTTGAAAAGGGCAGCTTAGCATGCGAAGGGAGCAGAGGAAAAGGAACAACTCAATGCAAGAGGCCAAAATAATTGACTCAGAAAATCCAAAGAGGAAAGAAAGTAGGATTCTTCTTGTCCCCTCCACTGCATAAGCAATGGTTTACAGCAATACTATCACAGATCAGGGGTGCAGCAGGGACTTACAGTAAGATGAATCTTTCCAGGTTAGCCTGTATCCCTGTAGAAGTGCAGAATAGGCAGCAAAGTCTAACACGGTTCACTACATCACTCATATTGACATAGTTTTTCCTCCAAAACTCCTTACCTCTTACAGGACAATGAAAAAAGTAAACTGTAGGCCTTCAAGAAAGTCAAGAAGTTCATTACTCCAAGGGGAATTGATACAGACCCCTTATTCTATTATATATGTAGTTCCCCCCACCCATCCACACACCACCACCCCAAAATCTGGCTGCTCTTTACAAGAGCTGCCTGTGGTTACCATTTCTTGAAGAAGGTTCTAATGAAGACAGAAGTTTGACAGAAGGCACTGCAGAGCAAATGTAATATTAGGGGAAAAAATAAGACTGCCTCTGTTCTCAGCCTCTCAGAATATTTTTATGTTACAGATTTAAATGCAACAAGGGCAATCGCTTTTGCTGTGCAGAGAATGATTATGCTTTTGCAAAATGAATCTAAATTCTGCTTGGTAGGGAAAGGAAGACAAGGCTACAAGTGCTGCCCTAATGCCAAGTACTCAGGGATGGTAATGAAGAAGTGGTCTCTAGGCATGCTGAGACGCAGATTGCCTTGCACGAAGTTCACCATTTGGAAATGTGCACCCAGCAGCCCTCCAGCACTGTGCAGTGTTCCTTTTTTCTCACAGCTGCCTTTGAAATGCATCTTCCCATAAGCAGAGAAACATGATCAGCTCTCTGTGACTTACAGACTTTCAGTACAAAATGATTGTTCTGGGACTTTTAACTACACCTCAGCACCTTTCATTATAGAAGCTTGCAGCCAGTTGCTCAAGTAACATCCACAGATGGCAACTGGCAGCCCCCTGGAGAAAGGCTGGCTGGAGAACTACAGAAGACAAAACTATTTTTCAAACTGGATCATATATCTGCAACTTGGACCCAAACATGGAATAAAAGGATCAGAAGGAACCTGCTCCTGGAAGGGCTCACCACAACAAGACCACGGTATTATGAACTCACATCTAAATTGAAAGAAGTTTCTGAAGTTGATGTATCCCAGGGAGAACAGGAAGAACCAAGGTGCTGAAGCTCCCTGAAAAACGTATCAACTAAGACAGATTGACAACATCTTACCCCTTGTATGGAAGCATGCAGTCAAGTACAGCTCTCCAAGTGCCCTTTATCATCCCTGTACATCTTTCAAGGTACACGCTACTTGGCAGTGATGGAAGGAGACTAAGGAATGCCAAGTGAGCTCCTGGATGGGTAGCCTTGTTACACAAAACCAAATCCTGCTATTCCCTTGTTCTGTCAGGAGCCTTGGAGCGAGAGGAGAAGGCGTCTTTTAGCTTGGACAGCTTCCAGTCAGCCAGGAGAGATTACAGAGGCAGATCTGTGCGTCTGCCCAGCCCAATTGTATCACCGCACAGCCAGATCTGGGACTGTCTGTCCATCCAGCTGAGGGTGATACGAGAAGCCCAAGCTGCCTGCCTAGAGCTGAACACAAACACCAGACCAGATGAAATGCAGAAGCCATTTGCCCATGGAGAGCGTGCAGCCTGGCAGAAAGCAAACCCGGGGAACCAACGACTTGCCCTGCTGCCTTGGAAGCAACAGCACAGGGAAGCCCTTTGGCTGAGACTATAAAAGCAAATAAGAACCAAAAGGTCATCGCCTACCTGTTGTTTCCTCAGCTGGATACCTTTCCACCACAGGCACAGGGTATCTGAAGATTTTTTTGTCATATTACTAAAAGCCTCTACCTCTTCATCAGCCTGTACCCAAACTGGCAAGCAGACCACGACCGAGCTGCAGGTGCAGACTCCTGACGTGACAGATTATTAGGTTCCCTCCTGTTTGTTTTCCATCTCAGCACTTTGTAATGCTACCAATTAAGGGCTAAATTTATAACGGATGCATTTTTCTAAAATGAATTTACTCAACACTTCTCACTTGTAATGCGATTATTTTTTTCTTACGGTGTCCTAAAGTGTTTTACGAAATTAAAAATTACAGCTAGCTCTAAGACAGCTACAAAATATTGAAACCTATTCTAAGCAGCATGGTATGAACCACCAATTACCATAAAAAAAAAAAAAAACACTATTTATTTAATATGTCAAAGCTAATTGTGGTAGCCCACCCAACACTTGCAAATAAATAATTAACAGCTGAATTTAGGAGCATGAGGTAATCAATTTCCCTGCTGCTTATGAAATGCATATGAAATGTTTAAAAACTATACTGGTATTATTTTCAAAAGAAGAGAACCTTTGCATAAGGAGCATGCTATTTCTGAGAGCATGAATGTATATGTATGTGACAGGAAAGGAAAAGATGGAAAAAGAATATTTCATCACTTATTTTCAGCCCTAATTTATAGAAATTTAAACAGAGAGCTCACACAATGAGTACTCTGCTTTTCCCTCCCCCTGGTACAACAGAAGTACAGGACCTAAACGAAAAGTGGAAGAACAGTCTGAGTCCCTCGTACTACACTGATACGCATCTCGTTGCACAAAGGAACTTGAAAATACTCCCTGCGTGGTTCTATGCAGAAAACATTTTATACTGTGAATAGTTAACCATGAATTTAATTCTCACATCATATATTTTGCCACGGAGTATCACTCACACAAGTCTTTTCTCCTTCTCAAATTGGCATATGATTTTGGATCAACAGACTAATTTTGGATCAACAGACCAATTGTTTTTTTTCCAACAACTCAAATCATTTTAAAAAAGGTGATATTTTGTTGTGCAGAGAAGTGAAATCATCTTCTCAATACCACAACAAAAGCCCCTACTTGAGATAGTAATGGTATTGAGTCCCATCTGGACCTCCCGTCCTCCTTGTAGATTCATAAAATTATGCTGATGTAGCCCATGGTTAAGTGATGTTTTATAGAGTCCACAGTCTTTAGATATATGCCTCTGCAAATTCTGCAAGGTCTGTAAGTAAATACAGATCTGACGTGACTGCTGAAATACCAAACTTTGTGGTTTCACTCACATTTCACCATCCCTGCTAGTACTGCTAAACCTTTTTCTCCCCCAAATATATGCCACAAGTATCTGAGAGACTCACCTCTCTGGCAGCAAGAGATGGTCAGGGTCTAGACACGTTTTGAGCACGCTGCAGGGATTGCTCCAAGCTTCTACATGTGTTTCTTCCCTTTTTTGTACAGGTTCTCATTAAAGGCATCTAGTCTTATTTGTGTAAGTAGCATAACAAGAGGCAAACAGCATGAGGCCTGCATTATGCTTTGGTAAAGTCCCTGTTCCACTACTCACAGGCGTTGAAGCTAACAGTCCATTTAAGTATGTCTTCATTCCTTCTGGATACCTTCTGGGTAATGTAAATCCTGAAGCTGTCCCAAGAGCACTGAATTACCAGCTGTCCTCTGAATGGGTGAGCTGGTTGAGAAGTGATATGGTCCTAATACGGTTCCAAATGCACTACTTTTAAGGATAAAATCCCCAGAGCCATGAATAACATCATAATTTGTGAGAATAAAGTCCATTAGAAACAGCTGGGAAAAGGCAGCTACCATTAGGCATGACTGACTCTTGTGAGTAAAAAGACACCTGAAGTATTTTTAATGCTTTTTATTATTTTTACACAGAAATTGTTGTCATTACCAGGTCAGGATGTTGCCTCTTCAGGACTGCAAAAACCTGCTTCTCTCCAGATCTTTTCTCTAATGTCCCCATCTAATTTCTTGGGAAGCTGACTTCAACATTACTGTCTGAGCACCTTTTATAAGACCACTGTGAAGCAGTTACCTGTTATTTCCTAATGTTCCTAGCTTCATCAGATTTTTGTTGTTGTTGTTGTAGTAGAGTATCGGACTGAAGTAACCTGATTTTCACTGCAAGACTCTTTTAGGGCTATGAAAAAGCAGGTTGGTTTCTTTCAAATTAGCATCAGCATAACTTAAAAAAAAAAAGAAAAAAACTTTTATGCAATGCTGTTGGCTTAAAAGACTAAGCATATGGAACAGGCTACTCATCTGGGAGGTTGTCTTTGTGCCAGTGTATGACGCAGGCAAGAACAGACAAGATTTGCTTTTTTTTTTTTCCAACAATAAGTTCGTATCTGATCCTCTCCATACAAGTCAGCATTTGCAAAGATTCATGCTACTGCCTAGCTGCTCTTACCATGTAAAAGTGAATCCTTGATATTTTATATGAATAAGTATGTATTTTAAGAATGCCAGAGGAAAAAAAAATGCAGCAATAGCATACCTGGGGGGTTAAGTTTACCCAAAGCCTTAGAGAGTTACATTAAAAGCTTTCTAATCAGCTTCCCTAAAAGAGAATTAATAGTTTTAAAATACGTATTAGGTGTAGCAAACCTTTAAAGTAAAAATCTGAAAGTAAACTCATCCCAAAAAATCATGAATAGATCAATGTTGTTTGGTAATTCCTGTGTAAGTATCTAAGATTGCAAGCTGGAATTAATTAGGTGCCATTACTTTTACTGAGCTACGGTTACTGTCAACCTGTCTTGGAGAAATAATACAAAAAAGACCAAATGTCAGAGATTTAAAAAGAGGTTCACAAAGGAAATATTAAACAGAAATAATAGTATTCCCCTTCTACTTCTTAGCAAACTGACATAACAATAAATAATGAGGGCCAGGGAACTGCTAAGTACAACACAGACCACTCAGAGATGGACTCTTTCCAAGAGCACGTATTTTCATTAGAATACATACAAATGAATGCATCTGTATTTACTCAAGTAACAAAGGCTATTCTTAGAGAGTGGAAGACCTGTCATGAAAATCAGTAGTTTAGAAACTGATGTAGGAGGGTTATGATAGAGATCCATAAAATCATGAGTGACATGGAGTAGGTGAACAGGGAATGACTGTTCACCAGCTCTTCTATCAGAAGCCATGGAGAAAGTCAAACAAAAGTAGCAGATGGCACACTGAAAACAAAGAAAAGACTACACCTTGCCAAAGAATCGCATTTAAGCCAAGATAAATTATAATGCAAAAGGTTTCCTTGAGTTAAAGCGATCGGACAAATGGATTGGAAATGAGATTCAGCAAAATCTATTAAATAAAGCACCGCTCCTTCTTGGGTGAGCCTTCAACTGCTATGACAATTGCTAAGAAGTTCTGCACTCACTTGATTCGTGTACCATTCCCCAGGGTCTACTGCTAAGCACTGTCAGAGACAGGATCCTAGACCAGAGGGATCGTTAATCTAACCCTGAAATGGCCTTTGCATGTCCTTCATGATAAATGACACAAAAGACAATAAACTCTTGCTTCTACTGACATGTTGCATTAAAAAATTTGCAACCACATAAGCTGGCAAAAAGAAATTAAAAAAAAAAAAATCCTTTTGTATTTGCCATTGGTAAGACTAACCTCATAACCAGTGTGCAGTTCTGGAGTCCCTTTCTGAGAAATAATGCAGAACGATGGGGTTGTAGAAAAGGTGGAAAAATAACTGAAGGCTCAACTAAATATTTTTCAGTGACAAACTGAAAAAGCTTAATCTGTTTAGCTTATAAAAAGATTGAAAAATTACTTGATTAGTGTGTAAGGATCTCTATGGAGTGAAAATGAAGAGTAATAAAGGACTCTTTAATTTAGTGGAGAAACACATTAAAGTAACAAAGACTGGAAGCTGGAGCAGGAGAAGTTCAGATTAGGAACACAGCTGGGAGAGTGGGTCAAGCACTGCCACAAACCAGGCAGGGAACAGGGGAATTACTACTATACGAGCTCTTCATGTAAATACTGCTGCCTTCCTGTAATCAAAATCAAGTTGCTTAGCACAATGTTTTAGCAAGGAGTGACATGGAAGTTTCCAGAGATCAGGCTGAGTGGTATCTTTTCACTAAAGATGTTCATAAATCCCATGGACTCACGGATATCTACTTGCAGTGGGTTAGTGGGAGAGAAGCTGGGAATGATGAGAGTGGCTTTCACCAGTGTGGCTCAGGTAAACCGGGGAATAAGAGGAAACAACCCCTGGCTTGAGGTATGGATTCAATCCCTCATGGCTCTTAGTGCTTTCCTACTCCTCAGTCACCTTCTGCAGATAAACAGCACGGGAGGACAGGAGCCTGCGGTAACACACACTCATAAAGATGTCCATGGAAGACAGGGAAGACAAAGACAAAACATTAAGCATAAAACAAGAATAGAAATTATAGCTTCTCTAGATATCATAAATATAAAATAGATGACAACTGAGTATTTTGGAAAAGCGGGAAGTCTCTGGCAGGGATCTAATTTTATTGGGTCAAAATAGCCATTAACAAAGAGTTGTCTAAAGAAAAGGAGATCATTTCCCAAAGATTTTGCTTAAATGTATGGCTTTGTAAGGAGACATCACATATATATTTGCTTGTATTTAATATAAAAGGGAGGAGAGATCGAATCAGATGTCTGCAAGAACTAGGAGTTTTTCTATTTTCTCAGACTCGGAGGTTTTCATAAAACTGATTCACTGCTCACTATCTCACATATTTACTCATTTGGCAGACTAGTTTCCCCAAAAGGCTATTTCAATTCAACAATGCCTGTACAGCAGAGACAAAAGCTGGTAAGCAGGGAACGATGGATGTTCGCTCATATAAGACAGGGTGAGAATGGAATGGCAAACACCTCATCTAGACTTCTTCAAAACAAATAGAAGAATACAAAAATATTCATTACCAAGAAAGAAGGCAGCACTGAAAAACAAATGGGAGTTATAGAAAGGAGGGAGGGCAGGATGAAAACAGAACTGATGTGGAAGCCAGGATGGATATGACTACTCCGAACTTGTGCTACAGAACAGAGGTGCTTTCTCTCTGAAGGAAAAAGCAGTAAGCTCATCTCTAGTTCACGCAGGAGGCAAAAGTCAAAAACAGTTTGCGCCTCTTGCAAGCAGAGCGTGGGTCTGAAGGCAGTGCTGCTGCCGCTGCTAAGTGAAGCTTAAATTACACCCTCTTATTCCATTGCCATGCTATGTTTCCAATATTGTTTTTTGTCATTTTAAATAACTACATCCAGTGCATCTCCCAGCAGGCTGGTCTGTGGACCAAGAGATTTCACTATCAGCTATTTCCTTCGTTTTATTTTTCCCAATGTAGTTATGTCGTATGGAGTTACAGCTGCCTATGCACCTTTGATGAATTTCTGTAAACAGCTCGGCTGTGGGCAGGGGTAACTGGATAACACATAAACCCTTTCCATAGTTTCTTTCTTAGCCGTGACCAATACACAAGAGCAGAAGCAGTGAGTGGACCATCAAGCTTTCTGAAACTTTGGTGTGTCAACCAGAGACTGCCAGATCCTGGCCTCTGAGTCACTGAGGTTGGCAGGGATCTCTGGAAACCTGCTTGTGCCCAAGGCAGGGGCAGCTGGGGCAAATTGATCAGGACAGTACCCAGTAGCTGAGTATCTCTGTGGACAAAGGCTCCACAGCCTCTCTGAGCAACCTGTGCCAGTGCTCAACCATCCTGAGTGAAAAAGTGCTGGTTTCCATCCAGATGGAACTTCACTCTGTGCTCATTGCTGCTTGTCTCGTCAGTGGGCTCCACCGAGCAGTCTAGCTCAATCTTCTTTAGTCCCACATCTCCAGGTACCTACATGCATGGACAAGATCCCCCGAACCTCCTCCCTGAGGTGAACAGTCCCAGCTCAATCCCTGAGCCCACGTTTCTCTCATTCTGGGGAGCCCAGCACTAGGCCCAGAACCCCAGCTCTGGCTTAGCAGAGGGGAAGGAGCACCTCCTTCTGCTGGGAATGCTCTGCCCAAAGCAGCCCAGGACACCACTGGTCGTCTTTGCCACAAGGGCATGTTGCCACCAGGACCCTAAGGTCCCTCTCTGCAAAGCTGCTTTCCAGCCAGCTGGCTGCAGGCCTGTGCTGGTGTATGGGGTTTATTACTCCCCAGGGGCAGGACTTCACACTTCCCTTTGTTGAAATTCAGGAGGTTTTTGTCACCCTATCCTCCAGCCTGTCAAGATCCCTTTGAATAATACCAGACACTCTTCCCAGTTTCATATGAAATGCAATGTTGTAGAGGGTGCATCCATCCCATCATCCAGGTCACTACCAAAGAGGTAAAGCAGTATTGGCCACAGGATCAGACCCTGAAGTAAACGACCAGTGACTGGCCTCCACCTGGACTCTGTGCCACTGATCACAATCATGCACGCCTGGAATTTCTGACAGTTTCCAGTCCACCTCACTTTCAATTTCTCCAGCCAGACTTCATCAGGTTGTCTATGGGAATGTTATGGAAACGATCTCAAAAAATGTTCTCATGAAATTCAGGGTAGTGATCCTACTGCTTCTCTCACCTTCTCATGATCTGAACTCCATCATCCCATCATCACTGCAGCCAAGGCTGCCCCTGACCTTAACAGAATCACAGAATTTCTAGGTTGGAAGAGACCTCAAGATCATCGAGTCCAACCTCTGACCTAACACTAACAGTCCCCACTAAACCATATCCCTAAGCTCTACATCTAAACATCTTTTAAAGACCTCCAGGGATGGTGACTCCACCACTTCCCTGGGCAGCCTGTTCCAATGTCTAAAACAATGTCTTAACATCCCTGTCCAGTTCATCCTTGTTTAAAGTGTTAGGTAGGCCCAAGCAGATTACATCTTCCTCGAACACCTATGTCTGGAAGTTGTCATTAATGCACTCCAGAAGCTTCCTGAATTTCTTGTGCCTAACTTTTGTGCCTCTAGCAGTTATTGGGGTGGTTAAATTCCCCATGAGGACCAGCACCTACAAATGTGAGGCTTCTTACAGCTTTCTGAAGACAGTCTCATCTATTTCTTCCTAAACTGGAAGTTAGTAGGGGGAATTCCACCACATCATTGCCTTCATTGGTCTGCCCTCTGACCCCGACCCATCAGCTCCCAGCTGCCTCATTGTTATTTCATCTCCTTCTGTCTGACACTGTTGCTCTGCTTATGTGCTTGTTTTATGTTTTATATTAAAATAAGAGTGGCAAAGTGTTCTGGTTTATCTTCCCTATTCACTCTGCTGCTTCCTAACTGCCTTTCCAGGCACCATGCTCAACTTACATAAGCTTCATATTGAAAACAAAAACTAGAGTAGAAAAGACTGCATTAATAAAATATTAAGACAATATTTAGGAGTCACAGCTGGAAAGGTTTGCTGGCCATTGATATTTCGGAGTTTCCCTGATCCTACTATAATTCCTCCCTTTCTCCCACTGTGAAATCAGCACATTTTAGATTTGCACTTTTTAAGCTAAAAGCATGTTCAAGAACTTCTTTATTTTCCATTGGTTTGGGAAATTCTGCAAATAAAGTGTTGTTTTAACAGTTTGCATGAAAACATAACAGTGACTAAGATCTATTACACTCCATTTCCAGCCCAGACACCTAGAGAATTAGCTAAATGTGCACAATTTACCTCCTACGTAAATGAAGATTATGGTTAACTCTGTTGAAGTCAATGTAGTTAAGGCAGTGGAACATAAAATAAACTGCAATAAAGTCTAAAGCACTTATTTAAAACATAGGTGATATGTAAAATGGAAGTAAACAGACCATAGGCTTTATTCTGGAGAGCACTATCAATTACTTAGATGAAGAAAAGTGGAGTAGGTGTGTGCTGATTATTATTAATAATAATTAGAATCTGGTCTAAAACAAATACTTTTATATATGAAAATTTAAGCATTGAAATATATATCAGAATTTTATGCCATTTTTATTACATCATTAAAAATAAAGGTTACACACCTGCCATTTTTTCCTGTAGGTAAATCTTTTGCTTGCGGGAAACAGACGTTCAAAATTAAACGTGAGGTTGCCTTTAAGACTCTAATTGCAACAGTTGGTATCCTAAAAGCTGCAGAAAGATCAAAGGTTTATCTGAAATAAGAGACTGCTGGAACTTGCTTGTCTATTCTACGGTATTTTCTCTTAAACAAAGGAAATTGAACAAAATAAGCCATTTCTCAGACATCAGAGTGCATGTAAAAGGCTAGGAGGAGCTCTGAATGTCTCACATCACCAAACGAAGGCAGGGCAGGTTGAAAGTGATGGGGAGGGCTGAAGGACAGAAGGAAGAACTGAGGTGAATGGATGAGCTGTGGGAGCAGCAGCCAGACAGAGCTGGAGCGGAGGCGGTACGATGTGGCAAGGGTGGCCTGCGAGCGGTGCCAATTAAAAGGGATGAACTCCTGGAAAAAGAATCAGTCATTCATTTAGAAAGGCTGCCCGCGAAGTGAGCGTACTCTGAGCTAGGAATGAAACTATGTCTGTGGTTAATAGAATACACCATAAATCTTATTAAGCAGGAAGTCTAAAGAGGCTTTTCTCTCGTTTTGTACCTAAGAGTCTGAAAATCATTGTGTTATTAGATTAGCTTACAGAAAGGTAGTCATTCAATATCCCAACCTTATCCATGGGGAAAAAAAATGTTGAAGAAGATGATTTATAAAAATCACCAAAGCCAAGGCCTGTAATTGGAGAAAAGGGATAGTTTAGCCTAGTGTTGGGCTAACAGATGTTAGCCCAGGGAACTCAGACACTGAGTTCAATGGGGATTATAAGGCTTAAGAAAAAGCAGTACCAGCCAGCCATAGCTCAATTCCTTCCAGTGTGGAGACAAGAAGTGGTTTCAAGTGCTGGCTGCAATTGTTCATACTCACCATAGACTTCCAGCCTGCCCTTAATCACTCAGAGTAGAGGAGTAAATGCTCATACCTAAAATCAGTTCTCACTCCTTGGTCCAAGTGGGACTGAGCGACTGTGTGAAAAGAAATGAATCAAGAAGGCAGTTCACAGTTTCAAGATTTAATGACTTTGCTGTAGTCAAGGACCTGGGAGAGCCAGGCTTCATTCCCTGCTCTGCCACAGTACTCTTGCACACCTTGAGACACACCATGAATTGTCTCCCCTTGCTCCTCAGCTGCACAGCAGAGATAAAAGTCCCTCCCTAATTTAGGAGAGCACTGCCAGCCAAAAAATCAGGGCTGTTCAGACAACCACGCTCTAAAAAGTCAAATCTTAAAAGTGTAAATTCAGTTTGTATTTAAAACAATGCTTAAATACATACTAAATGTAGAGATTGATTAAATCACTATGAAATAATAAAAATCTAGGGGCACTTTGATTTCAGCACATTCCCATGAACTGTCCAAAATAAAGATAAACTTCTTGAATACAGCCAAACATGCCCATTAATTCCTGAAGATGCTCAATTATCAAAAGAAAAACTGGCTGAGAGGAGTCCAGGAAAGATGAGTTGAACTTCCAAACTAATCTGATTTATTTAGCACAAAAGAAACAAGAACTTAAGAAAAGGTAAAAATAACTGCAATGATTTCATACATTTTTGGTACCAAAATTCATATTGTTCTCTAAACTATAAATCATTTTCCCACCTAAGTGTAAAGCAAGCTATCTCAGTATTTCATACCTAAAGCAAACCCAGTGTAATCTCAACTCTTCCATGACTCACTTGGATGAAAGAGGACCAAAAAAAAGATCACAAATTACATTCTCTAAACCATCAATATATCATAACCGATCTGCTTTCTTTCAATTGCTGAAGGATAGCCCCAGCAACCGGAGATCAAAACGGAGGGACAGTTAAATATTTTTATATCTGCTCTTCACTGTTGAAATTTAATCTCATACCCTACTTGCCAGCCATGAAGGTATTAGAGTGCTTTTGTGTCCTTCACTTTTTAATCACATGCCTATTGGACTTTTAACCTCCTGTAGTCAAAAACAAATAGGGAATTTATCTTAGCAGTGTTTTGGGGCTTTTATTTATTTATTTATTTATTTTTGGCTATTTCATATATATCTGCAAACAATCACTGCCAGAGTGTTTGTCTGATAGCCCTGATATCTTAACAGTTGTTATATTCTTTTCAATGTAAGACTTTGCTTTTGGTTAGCAGTAGCTAGAGTAGGTTAGCTCTCTGTAGAATCACACAAACACAAGATGGGAAAAAAAAAAAAAAAAACCACATTTCATCAATGGTAAGCTAGCAAAGAAACCTTAGGCACACTGTCAGGCTGCTTGAGGCTGGGAGAAGGGTTCACAGATTTTTAACTCACTCTCACAACATCAACACTGCCTGACATCCTACATGCAGGCAGTACCTGCTGGCAGAGCTGTGTAACATTTTATGATACAACATTTTAATTAACTACAAAAGGTGACAGTTCGAATCCAGGATGTAATATTTGGGATCAGTCTCAGTGGGGTTTTCTCTTGAAGACATCGGTATAGCCATGGTTAAAATCAGAAACCATCACCTTGTGATGCTATATGGATGGCATTTGCTCAGCAAGCTCCTGTAGTGTCAGAATATGGAGCAGTGGCCATGGTTTGGGCATCTGAATATAAAACATCTTTCTCTAAATACATAAAGAAGTCAAAAAAGGCCGATCTGTAGTTCCCTTCTGGTAGCACCGCCCTTTCTAAACAAAAAATCATACATGCTAAGTTGAGAAGTAGTAATGAGTTTTTGTTGTCTCCAATTTCTCTTCAAGTTCCTCTTCTTTTTCATTACCCAGCCTTTGATATTATACTTACTGTGATTGATACAGCATAATAGGTTCCCTGCCAGCTCTGGTGAATTATCGGCACGCATGAAAAATTTCTCTGTACCATTAATGTCACAGACACTTGATTACAATTATTATGTTTTAAAGGAGGAATGATAAGCTGTTGGATGAAGAGTCCCTACATTGCATAACTTCACGTTGTGGAAAACACTGGGGGTTGGGGGGTGTTCAATTGCTTTCTGTATGTTCCAAGAGGCTGATTTTCCTCTACTGTGTCATTTTCAGAGTTTAAGACCAGAGATTCTCCCATTATTAACAAAACTTCTGAATCATCTGGCTGACTGAATAGTCCTGAATCCTCACAAGAGATTTTGTGACGATCCATCCAGTTTCTATTTCTAAATCAGAAATGCTGCTTTTCTAAGAACTTATCCCTGAAATAAAAATGACAATTATGAAACAAGTTTTAATATACTACCTTGGGATAAGTGGGAAGCCTTCCGGTACACCCTGAAGAGAAATATATCCCTGATTCAAGAAGGGGAATGCCTTGGTAATGGCAGCTATAGAGCATTTTCCCACATGAATCTATGAAATTACTGGTCTTCCTTAACTTACAAAGACTAACTTAGCCTTTGTAGTGCCTACGTTGCATTTCTTTATTTTGTTTATCCTCCTTGTAGAGAGAGACGCAGACTGAAACTATTCAAGGTACCAGGTGAGAAGTTGTTTTCTAAGAACAGTCTCAAAGGGAAGGAAAACTTGGATGAAAAATATATATATATAAAAAATGCCCTGTTGTACAATGTGCTGAGCGAAACCAAAATAAGAAAAACAATAAAATGTCATGACCTGCTCAGTCGTAGTACAAGTTTGTTTTGTTTTTTTCTAGAGCAGTGCTAAGGCACCTCTCACCATGGTGTTGGAGTGCCAACCACCAAGCCATGCTGTCCACGTAAGAACAGGTAGCCCCTGCAGAACGCCCCCCCAGTTTTGGTTCGCTGACCAATGCTGACCATTTGGCTGGTTTCACTGACCTCCAGATTTCCCAATAAACTTTTGCACCTTCACAATGTGAAGTTGAAAAATGCTGCCTTGTACAGATGCAATGGTCACTTCCAGCCTCTGTTCCCTCTCTGTCCCCAGTTGTTCTTGGTTTTGCATGCTTTTGTTCAAATGCATTGCCTAACATCCAACCCCAAGCAGAGATGTGCATCAACATATTACCCTGGAATTCACTTAGAGCCATAAAATTCTTCAAAGCTGGGGGGAAAATATCCCAGCACTGACTGCGAGTAGCTCTGTAGCATTGCCAATTGGCCCATTAGAGCATCCCACGCCAAACTGTGGCATGTCAACAAGACTTCTCACTCCCACAATTCTATTTCTATGACTGCCAAGCGGCAGTTAACCCTTTCGGTTGTTTGCTCAAAGTGATTATTTAGCACTCATTTTCACTTCCTTAATAATAAGTCAACTGCATTGGCTGTGCGAAATCAATTTTGCAGACAAACTGATTCACTCAGCCACACAATTGATTAATTCCAACTGGAAGGGGATTGCTGTTGCCATGCAAGTCAGCAGGAACCTTGAATTCTCTTGCTCCTCTCTTTTTCACAAGCTCAAGCAGAAGGGAAGTATGTCGGTTTTGGTCAAGATGACTTTGGGAGGGATAAAAGCAATCTGCACACCTACACAGCATCTCCACAGCACAAATAAATAGGGCAATACCATGCATTGCTTTGGGAAGAGAAAATATTTAACATCCGAGCCTCTCTTCAGGACCAAATCTGTAGTGTGTGCATTACAAAAGGGAAAAGGACACTTGTAGACAAGGTCTCAGCAATGTCAGAGGAGTGGAAAGAAAGCAGGATGACTGTCAGGCATGTCCACTCCTCTTTTATGTGCTTTCCCACACTTACACACACAATTAGTCAGAGGTAAGGATGCCCAGGAGCCCTTGTCAGTCTCACACCGAGTGGTTTTCAACATAAAGTCAACATCTGAAAAAATGAAAGAGAACCAAGGACATCACAAGCAAAACATGTCATGCTATGTAAAGCTTATTAGGGAGTTGAAAAAAAAAATGCAGCATGCCAGGTAATGGTTCTGCTGAGCTTTTTTACAGATGACCTCCACAGTTCCTGCCTGTAAAGGAGTTTGAAGGTGTGAAATAATAAGAATTATTATGAAGCCATGGCATGTTGCATGCTAGTGCTTTGAGTTATTGAATAATTGGGGCCTGTGAAATGTTTGAATGTCCATCACGATTCAAAGTCACAGAAGAAGCCGTAATTTTTACATTTCCTATCTCCTTGAGGATTTGACTCTGCAGCTCAGTCTCAGGTTTCCTACCTTATGATTCTTTCAGTGTCATTGTCAGAAATGACAGGGCCACACACCGAATCCAGCAGCAAACTGGTTTCTGGGTGTCTCCTCACCAACATGTTTTAACCATGCTCCAAAGTCAAGCTGACCATGAAACTCTCACCTTGAATGTGTCTGAAATACAAGAAACTGGAACACTCTTTCCATCTGCAGAAATGGATGTGGTCACATCAGAGCTGAGGATCCACTACAGAGAATAAAGACTTCTTAGCTATGCTTAAGTGAAACACAGCTTTAGACTGCTTTGGTACATTTAATGACTAAGAAAAACTACCATAGAGAGTTCCTGAGTACTAATGCAATTTAGTAGACTAATACTCACTTTTACTTTAAAAGAAAGCCATTGAATTATGTCAGAATAAAAGATGCTGAAGAGATATTTATAATATATGTACACAAACAACTGCACAAACACGTTAAAGCAAGTCTGCAAGCAGAGGAGGTAGTGTTTGAGTTTCCTTTCAGACAAAATATATTGTATGTGCTTGATGTACAAACAGAGAGACTTCTGGTGGTGGTACACCACCGAAACAGAAGACAAGGATGTCTACTGACTACAGTCATTACTATTTTGTGACAGCCTCTCTCAAAGCTCTGACATGTCTAAGGTGGGAGCCAATACTTTCTAACACTTCATTCACCTCTCAGATTTGCAGTGATATAAATCTTTCTTAACTGCTTTCCAATTAAACCAGGATGCTATTTTTCCCTACTTTTGCTCCGATTTAAATATTTGGTTAAATACTTTTCAATTAAGCCAGGATATTATTCATACGAGAAGCTTGATACTTCATTAATCAAGCAAAAGAGAAAGCTGCTTTTCTTTCCTATGAAGCAGTCTCAGATCATAAGATTTTAAAAATTACAACTTAAAATCTGAAAATCTGAGGTTCCCCCACCCCATTGACCTTAATGATAAAACCTGAGGATGAATTTTAAAACTTGGTGTCTGGAATGAAGTCATCTTTTTTCTTTGGAATACTCACTCTTTTTTTTTTTCATGGAAAAGCTCTAAGTATTTCTAAAACATCGATGTATTAATTTTCCAGCAATCAAGCCGCACTGAAAATAGCAATGAAAATTGACATTTGACAACAGTATCAACATAACATTATTTAGTGCTGACATTAAACAAGATCTTTTGCTGCCACTGCACAGCCTTATATTGTACCTATCAAGAACTTTTCAGGTTCCCTATGCAGTCGAAATGCTGATCAAGTCAAACATCCTGATTTAATTTTTAATTTTTTTTTTTTTTTTAAGCTGTTTGCTTTAATTTCAGTACCTATAAGCTCCACGTTTGGATATTAGAACTGAGCTTCAAAGTACTACGTGGTGTCAAATGAGAGGAGGACAAAGGCCACGAGAGCCCAGTATCAAAAAAACATGAAGGATCAGCTAGCAAGGGTCCGAAACTGAGCTCATCTGCACCTAAGTTAAAGATAAAACCCAGACGCTGAGAGATGATTGTTTGGACTTAGCACTTGCAAGATTAAATTAAAAGATAATGATTTTTTTTTTTTTCTCCTGCACAGACTAAGTCAGCCTCTACTCTCTGACTACCACTACTATGCGACATTAATATGCAATGCAATACTTTTTCACCATTTTGAAGACTGCAGGAGTCTGCTGGTAAATTTTTCATTTTCTAGAAGGCAACACTGAGAAAGGGATGGAGAGGAACGCGCTCCAGACCACACAATAAGACAGAAGCATCTATTAAAGTAATTGCTTCATCCTCGGGATGTTGCAGCATGTTAATGCTTTCCAACGAAAATTCAAAGTCTCAGCCCAAATGAAACACAAAAATACAGTGCACAGCCCTCGCTGCTAGACAAAAAGCACAAATAATATTCCACCTCGGTATGGCAGAAACTGCTGAAAATCCAGAGCGGCCAGCAATGCCTTTCCAGTTAAACATCGCATTTCTGTAGACTTGCTCTACTAATTTCCGTGTTCCCCATTAAGAAGGAACACCATGCTTTTAGTTGTAACTTTGATTCCTGATCTTAAAGTGCTCTCAAAGCATGGGTGTAAGAGGAGTCCTGTAAAAAAACAGAGTAAAACTTACCCTGTATCAGAGGAATTATCAGGGAGGAAGATCTTGCACTTGGTCTAAGCACCTTTTTTTCTTTAATCGGCGTTCACGTAGAGAAAACAGTCATACACTGAAGACAAGCATGTCTAAATATTTCAGGTAATCTGACATATAAAGTACTACCAGTGTTTCTTCAGTAGGCTTCAAATGAAAAAGGCAGCCTGAAGCCAGAGACATGTTAATTAAGGTACTTAATGAAGACTGAAGAAGGGAAAATGCTACCACGTGCCTCCTACAGAGTAGACCACTGCTCTGCCACTAGGAAGGAGGAAATAAAATCTCAGTATTGCCCAGTGGATGAAGATAAGACTCTGGCTGAGGGTGGGAGAAAGGATGAGTCGTATTTTGGGGAACCGTGTAGAAGGCAGGCAAAATCCATCCCGAATCAAGAAAATGAGATGCCACCTTAAAACCTAAGAGAAATAGGGAAAACCTATGCAAAGCTCTCTGACCTTTGGCTGGGAAGGGGAGAGCTCTGGGACATCCTGTAGCAGTGGATAAATATAAATACCTATATTTATTAAGATGAGAAATTCAAGTCCAACTCATTAAACTGATTTGCCTCAGGCCATTTAGAAGTTTCACAACATTTGGAAGCCCATTCAGAGACCTCTGCCAAAAGCCATCCTCTGCATGGAAAACTGATCCTTTGGGCCTCGGGCTTGGACCCCAAATGGCAGATCAGTGTAGGAACAAGGAGGGTTTTGGCTCCTCACCCAGCTCCCCACGTACCCACCAGGACAACCCTTCATGTTAAACAACCGATGGCTGTGATGTCTGGTTTATGCCTTTTATAGTTACTCTGCACTCTACTGATCATCTCACTTCCTTTTCTTTAGGAAACAAAAATGCAAGGAATCTAAAATGATGCTACTGCTGTATCAATTTCAGTTAGATTAAGATTTTATCCAGGATGTATTTCCCAAATATTATAGTCAGAAGAACCTTCAGCTGGAATATGGGAGGTCACACATGGTCTTCTTAATAACTATGGAATAAAACACATCAAAATACAAAACCAAGTACAGAAAAAGTTCTTTTTTTTTACCAGATCCATTGTCACCTTCCAGAGATATAAATACAGAGGGGAAGGGCATTTTCTCCAAAAGAAGCAAAGAATAAGGGATCTTTTTCTTTTGCATAGAACTCAAAATTACAAATCAGTGGCTCATTTTTGAACTGTGCAGTCATGACATCCTTTCCTTTCCTGATATTTTCAGAATACATTAGCTCAGCAGTATCTGTAGCGTACAGTAGCAATTAGCATCCTGGGGAGTCAGCCGCAAATAACAAATTCATAAACAAAATAGAATTAATCAAGTGTAAAATTAAAAATAAGGTGGAGCTTGCATAATCTTAGAATGTCAGAACAGCCAAGAGAAGCCCTTGCTCCAGGCAAGGATTAGTCTGTCAAAATAATGGTCAAATATTTAAGCACGCTTTTTTTTCCTTAACAGTTTTTAAAAATCATGAAATTTAATTATATAATTAAATAATAGCAATATTATGGCCTGTCTAGCAATTACATTGGAACCATAATCACCTCGCTGAACTTCAAGATGTCCTTGCAAGGTCTCCATTTCAGTAAGAGAAAGTACAGGAGAGATACATTTAGCCAGAATGTGCAGGCAGACAAAATAGTGGACAACAGCATATGTTTTCTGTGAACAAAATCCCAAAGACGTGGTAGGAAGGTCTTCTGACATCACGCTATGTTATATTGGTTGGTGGTTTTTTTTGAGTAGCATCCCCATACTTTACGTAACTAAGTACTTTAATGAGGATATGCATATGTGTGGAGAAAACCATTCAGAAGAAGTCTACTGGGTCCAGGAAGTCTACTGGGAGACTTGCTGTGGTCTGATTTACCCAGGAAGTGCTGAAATATTGACAAAAAGAGAACCTTAAATTAAAAAAATAAAAATGAAACCAAAACACACCAAAGACAGATCAGGCAGAATCATCCAAGCTTGTCAGAAAGGCAGGTAACATTGTCTGTCCTGGAAACAACTGTACTCAAGCATCCCTTACAAACTTATAGGAAAACTCACAAGTGCCAAGTTACTCGTGTCCTTAATCAATTATTGAAGTCCTATGATTTGCTTTGCATTTCTATTTAAAACAGTTTCCCTTTAGAAAGTGCTACTGAAAGGAAGCAGAGTTCTGAACCATTATTTTCCATACATCTGTGAGAAAAACCCTTTGCACCTCAGGCTGGTCAAGAACTACGGTATTAGTGAATGGCAAAGCCCTGCTGGATTACCAGTCTCGTACCTGAAAGCACTCATAACAATTCCACAATAGCAGCTTTAATAGATACAGCCTTGAAAAAGAAAAATCAAAGCAGAGTTTGTAGATTTTTTTTCCCCATTGAACACTAAAACACTCACTAATTAGTCGTAACACTCCTCCTGGCTAGGTAACAATTATCACTGCCATTTTACAGGTGGCAATTCCCAACTGCTAATTGGGCAGATTCTCTCACTTATTAGAAGTGAAAGGATCTCTATCAGGTCACACCATGACTCAAAAGGACACAAGCCACTGGAAAGTGAAGTGCCGCGATCCACTGGGTGGCAAGAGACGGTGCAATTAGTTATGCATTTACTCTGATCAAAGACAGAATTTTCTAACAGACAGCCCTGCTACGGCTCGATGTGCTGCTATCTTCCCTCTTTGTACCATAGCAAAACTGCAGAGAAAATAAACAATTTTTCACAAAGCCAGCCCCAAACACAACAGTGCAGAAGCTATTTTTTTGCAGCTAATGTTTAATGCTTCGCGCCGCCTCTTTGAAGGCATTTAAATAAGATATTTAATAAAGATATTTATTTAAATAAGAATTTAAGGCAAAGGGTACGTACTTCATCAGCTGCAAGCTGGGAAGTGGATCCGTGTACGAAATAAAGACAGCTCATGCCTTAACATACAGGGATGCAGATGAGTCATTTTAAAGTCTAATCAATGGTAACAACAACCTGATAGCCAAGTCCTGAAAACTGACGAGATATTTCCAAAGGGCTTTCATAAATTTTCATCAGGGGCCTTTCTGCTGCTTAAACTAATACATACCAAGGGATCAATATCACAGGAGTTTCTATATTTGACGAGGCAGATATCAAAACTTGCTTCTGGATTTCTCTTCAACCTATTTATATTCTCTTGGTTGCCACTGTCCTTCAGCAATGCTGAGCAATTAAATGAAGAAGCTCTAATTTATCTACATATTTGACATATTTCATTATTTGCCCAATTTTATGCAAAGTAGGTGTCTTCATAAGTGTTTTTAATAGAATATTTTTATAACCTAAAACAGAACTGATGGAGAGCTATAAATCCACGTCAGTCATGAAGAGGTATTTTAATTTCCCAGAGATTTGGACTGACCAGGCCTGGCTTGCCAGGAAAACTCAGTGCTGAGCAGGTGCTTTATTTCTTGGCTACAAAAATACCTCATCTTTCTTCTCCTCACATTTCTTTTAGCCTTCGTTCTCAATCTGCAAAATCTTCAGGAAGCAAACTCATGCTGATGGTCAAGTGGCAAGCCGCGAACGTTCAGGAACATGCTGTCACTGGATACTGCATAAGATCTCGTGTTAAAACAACAACCTTTCGCCACAGACCGCTCCACTCGGCGTGTGGTTTGCACGCCGTTTGGGACAGGACCCAAAAAGCCAGCTGGAGCATCTCAGTGGCGGCAGGAAGCTCGCCAGTGCGAGGCACAGATTCGGCCTTTCAGTTCTAGTGCCCCTGCTTCAGTCTGTCATGTTCTGGCCAGGACTCTGATAAACAAGGAGACAGATTATAAGCTAATTTGATATATCGTGGTGATGGGAATGGCATACGTGGCAACACATTTGTTCTCCTTTGCCTATGTTTCCTAATTTTTCTACCTTCCCCCTATCGTATGTTTTTTTTTTTTTTCTATTTATTCTCCTCCGTATGTTTCTATATAATAGTGAAAGTACAAAGAAAATAAGCAGCACAAAAGAGAAAAGACATCTCTCTATAATTCTAAATTTTGTTGTGCGATGCTTTCATTCTGGTAAGCATTTGGGGAAACAGATTTTATGAACAGGTTCCATTAAAAATAATGGGACAAGTTTCAAAAGTAATACAAGCTGCTGTACTTCAGAAGTGCAAAGGCTTCAGTTACAGGCTTCAGGCGTTTTTTCTTTGCTCTGCAATAACTAAAACCACTGATCTAAAGAATAAAACCCACAGCCTTCCAGCTTGCTTCCTCGTGTAATATAGTGGCCTTTGCCTACTTCCAAAATGATGAGTGCCTACACCGTAAATCTCTGCCCAGGCACATTGATGACAGTGTCACAGGGAACAAATATACCACACTGCTTCCTAGGCACTCTCAGTTCTTTTGTCTCTTACGCTGCTGGTTCATTATCTCTGTACTGTGTTCACTGAAGTCTTCAGAGTAGGTAAAACTACGTAGGAGAAGTTAACCAACGTCAAAAAGCACTTTTCATTGGGTATATGGAACACAACACGGGGCATGCCAACTCTTAGCACACCCCACCTCAGTCATTTCAGTGGTATGAAACAATAGATTGCCAGTCACAGGTTTTAGGTCATTGGCAGTCATGGGTTTTAGCTTAGTTCTCATTAGGGAATTATTTTGGACCTCATGGATGCCTCATGAAGGAGTAGGTAGGCATCTGTGAGCATGGGGGTTCCTCAAGCCAATGGAAAAGGCACCCCCGAGGTGATCACACATCTGGGATCTCCTGGGGATGCTGCAAGCTCCTCAGCGTACCACTTACAAAAATTGTACAATAGCAACCCCAAATTATTATAACGCCATAGGTTTTCTTTCAAACAGGATGTCTGTAGAAGTTCTCTCCAATACATGATCCAAGAGTACAAACGTACTGAGAGTTTTTAGCTAATAGCATGGAAGATGCCATTCTAATCCCAATTTGACATCGTGGGGGATTAAATACCTCTGCTTTACAAACACACATATCCAATGCTCTTTTTTCCCCCTCGTGCTTCAAAGAATTTTGTGAAATTTCACAAATGGAAAGTGCTGATTTGCTTTAATTGTTGAACTTTTTCAAGAACCCCCAACACATTCTGATTGTATCAAATGAGACCAGTCGAAGCATCTCAGCAACAGGCTGCACTGCTTTCTCTCTCTCTCTCTTAGTAGGCACAGAGAAGTTTTTGACCATATACTGAGGATGAAGTAGATACTGCTTTTGAAAAGCAAAGGCTATGCAAAGTCTGCTCAGTATATTTCAGGAAGGTAATCATTAAGAATTAACAGTAAGCTTCAGTTGCTTGGGCTGTAGACTGTTTCAAGAGTTTTTAAATGCACGGGACTGATTTCCATAAAATTTCCACATTTTTGCTTAAGGATGTTCCTGCATGATTGCCAAGTCTTTCTTTAAACTATTCTCTCCTCCCTTCTCTTCCACCCTTGTATTTGTCATTACTGCACTTTTTTGTTTTTAAAGGTTGCTTTTCTTCACAAGAGCTAAATAGGAAAAAATCTGAAAGGTTGAACCACGGCAGATAATATAAATTTGGCAATTTCCTTCCCTGTCCATACCTGCCAAAACTCAAAATACATCCTCTCTTTAAGACTTCTTGTGCTACTGCTGATTTAGAAGAAGTGAAGCAATAATTTGTTCCCTTGCATTTTAACAAACATGAGGAATGGGACATTGGCGTGCGTGCCTCCTTTTAGTAGCGATCACCAGTCATCTCACCTGGCCAAACGTGCTTTTTCCTTCTTATGTGGAAACAAAGAGAAATCTCCTTGCTGGCCCCTTTTCTGCAGAGCAAAGCACTACAAATTCAGATGAATCCTGTAACTTCCAAGCATTTTGTCAATTCTGAGCACCCTGCCAGTGATCAAACCCAAATGGTTTCGTATTAGAAATCTCAGCTGCTGCTGCTCTAAATACCTACCCCAGTTCTGTGCTGCAATGATGTGGTGCATTTATCATGACACATAACAAAACAAAATCCTAAAACAAGCCCCTCTCTGTGTTCCCCTAAGGTGCCACTTTAATGCAGGTAAAACAGGCTGACTAATCTCAGCTCAGTAGTTCAAATTGAAAAGCTTTCCTTGCCTGACTCTGCAAAGATTTCAACAAGATTAGAAAGCATTTCGGTCAAAAAAATCACTTAAGTTTGGACAACAAAGGAGAAAAACACACAAGCATTAGCCACGGGGAAGCTTGTCCCACTTGTTGTCCCCTAATGCACTGATAGGCATCATGAGAGAAAATTATACAGATTAATAATTTCCCGATGGTAAGTGCTTTCACAGAAGCAATTTTGTATCATGAATCATTTTCTTTTAGAGCACTTGAACTCCGCAGCACTTCAGGGATGTCTGAGACAGAGCAGGGATGGGTCAGGAGAGCAGGAGAGCTGGATGTGCCTCTGCTGCGACAGGACCAACACATTGCCTTCTAATTATTATGTTGTGGGCTACAGGACTATCAGTGACATTATTTTATACCAAGTCACAGCAAAACTACTGAAAGTTTTACCCCAAAGCCTTTTTCTTTCAAATGCAGTCACATTTTAGATAGTACATGGTTAAAAATGTTTATGCTTTCTCTTTTGCCATCAGCAGATTTTCTTTAGGGGAACTGCAAACGCTGCAACAAGAAGCAGCTACCATAACACCATGAGGAAAATGTTCAGACCTGAATTACACCTTAAAGACTCTGCAAGTATTCAGGCTCTTGGTGTTGGATATAAACTGAGCTGCAAGATTCATTTGCTTTTGCTTAATAAGAACATTTCTGTCTACCTTTCTGTTCATGAGCAGATGAACAACTTTCACTCAAAGTTCAGAAAACGTGTATTAGTCTTCAGGCAGAAATGGAAGGGAAAAAAAGAACTCCCCTTGGAGGAAAAAATCGGAAAGGTTTAATACCACAGTCAAGGAATTTGGATGGAAACATTCATGCAAGCTTAAATGTGAAGATTTTTGTAGTGCTTTTTGTAATCAGTGTGGATGTATTTAGGTAAAATCTAATTTTCCAAGGAAATCATAAATGCCTCATTTTCATAAGAAGCCTGAAGGAAGCTATAGGTACTAGAGATAACAGAGATTACATCAGGCAGAGAAGGCAGTATCACCAGATATAAATAACACGAGGAAGTACAGATGCAATTCCACCAAATACCACCTCCCTAGACTACAGAAAGACTCACCTCATGCTCGAGATACGCTGAGCATCTCTCTGGTACGTACAGGAGGCTCTCCTTACAGCAGGATTCAAAACTGTCCTGACTGACATGCTTTAAGACATGGTTCTCACCTGGAAGGCAGTGACGTTCGTTCTCTGGCCAGGCTTGAACTGTCCCATGAACTGCTTTGCAAAACAGGACATCGTGCTATTTAGGATATAAAGTGCTTTACAGCACAACTTGGGAACTACGCTTTATAGCTTGGTCCATCTCCGGAGCTAGCTACGAGGCTGAATGCTTTAGTGCTTGGCTAGGAAGAACAGGAGTACCCGCAGCTTTTCCTAATGTGGTTTTATTTCTCTCAAGGGAGGACTGAAAAAAACATTCACGGTAACTGAAGGGCCATTGCCAAATGCTGTTCAGTCCAAAGTTTACACAAATTACAAGAGAAATCTAAATATTTTCATGTTTTATGAATTCTAAAATGAACAGTCATCAGCTGAGTGCAAATATGGATATTTTACCATCATTAACAGGGACATTCTCCATTATTTCAAATACAATATTGATAATTTCCTCACTCTTCCCTTTCATGGGTATTTTCTGGCCCAGCTACTTTAAAAATGCATTCTTTCTGCTTTTCCAGAACCTCTGTGATTACCATTGAAACTTTTAGCTATAACTTGAACTAAAGACGTGGAAGAATAGGAGAGTTACACGTACTGTTCCAGGCCCTGGCGAACATATCTTGAAAATAAGAGAGCCTCCCCAAAACTACCAGCTGAGGAAGTGGTAAATCCAGTTACTGGATCTCAGGAGCACATTAAAAATAAATACTGAGAAAGAAGCCAGCTCTCCACAGAGGGGCTGGAAAAGGCCCGTTTTTGCTTCAGGGTCTCAAAATTTCAGTTGTCAAAACATAATAGATCCCCAAATATAATTACGTTCCTTAATATCCACTCTTTATCCACACAAATTTGGGATTTTCTTTTACTCTCCGAGTTTCCACAAAGCTGTCAGCCTCTTGCCTAGGGGCTGACCTGAACAAACCTCTGCCAGGTGCTGCCTACAGCAGCCTCTGCACTTTGTATATCCACATGCACAAGGGCCAGGGCATGCACCCAGTGAGTGAATCTGCATTTAATCCCATGCGCCACTGAATATTTCTTTAATGCAAGCCATGCTTGCTTTTACCTCCATAACATTTTTGAGGCCGTATCTTTTATTATTTTTCTTTGGAGGAACATGCAAGCTGGATCAACACTTTTTGTCTTTTTTGTTTTGTTTTGTTTTTTATGGTTCTGTCTAGGTGAGTGTTAATAAAAATCATCTTCAGTTGTGACTCAAGTAGAATTTTTTCTTCTTGAAAAATTAGTTTCTCGCATGAACTCTCCCCAGCCTTACTGTCCGATACTTCTGGCTTTTCCTGCCTTTCTGCCTCCCCAAGCAGATGTTCAACAGGCTTGGTGAAAACACGAATGGAATAATGTCACCTCCTGGTCCCTCAGGAGGGCGTTTCTGTTGAGATGATCCAGGCAGACTCCCCAGGGAGACCCAGACAGGCCTGCAGGTCTGGGTGCACACCACCTGCCCTCTCCCCAGCCTTCTCAGGCGACCTGTGGAGGCACCCGGCCTCCACCGCTGCCAACACAAGGCTTTGCTGATTCCCAAGGATAAGGTCTTTCCTCAATTCTGAGAAACACCAGCATGTACATGACAATACAACCCATCACACTCTCAGCTCACCTCGGTGGTGCCGTGCCACTGATGGGTTCCCACCAGGCACAGGACAATGCCTCTGGGCTTGACCTCACCGGTTCTCCAGAGGTTAAGGAGCAGGAACGTAACTTAAATCAAATTCCCTAAACTGATGGATGTGTCCTGCCTCAGGGCAGAAATTATCAGCAGAAAGTGTGCGGGTGTGTGGGAGGGCAGCACAAGTAGTCATTTGTGCCTTTCTTTCTCTTTCTCTCTCAAATCCTTTTAGTGGGCTTTGCCCTCCCCTTAACCTCCCACTCACCATTTAAGTTAGTCTGGTATGAAGGCTGTATAGTACACTTGAAAGTTAAAAGCTGATCATTAAAGTAATTAAAATAAGTCCAAGCGTACAGTGGCCTCTGCCTTTTCTGCAGCCATTCATTAACTGTTGAATTTCAAAAGAAAATTTAAAATTCCAAATGCAAATTTTACACAGATGAAGACAGCCGATGTTGATACCAATTATCTGGCTGGTATTTTAGATGGAGTAAAATCAAAAGGCAACTTCATCTAAATATTTTAAACTTATTTCTCCAAAGCATGAGTAAGAGAGATTTTATAAAAGATTCCCTTCCCCACCACAGCAATAGATTTTATGGAAATGAATAAAGACGTGGCAGAGATGTCCATTTTCATCTTTTGGGGAACAGGTGAGGCTGTGGGAGGGTTACGAAGGCTTTTTGTCTCTTGGCGAGCATTTCCTGAAATGCCAGCCCTCAGAGGTCCATTCATCTTTGCCCAAAGTACCTGGGACAGCTTGGTCCAGGAGAAGGAACAGTGGGTGGCAAGGACCATGACTCTGAGCTGGTAAGACAGAGTTTTTTTGTTGTTCCTGTTTTATTAGGCAGCCATCTACTGTCACGCAGATCTGCTAATGAGAAGACAGAACAAACCAGAGGAGACAACAACCAAATTTTATGCAAGTTTATTGCCTAAATATTACTTTTGAGCTTTGTGCTAACAGACACTACAATAATGGGGTGTGTTTATTTATGGAGGGGAGACCGTGCTCAGTTCAGCTCCACAATAAACCGAGAGACATTGGAGTGATAAATCAGGAAGGCTTGGTAGGAACAAAAATTAAAAGGAAGCCTCACTAAATCTTAAAAACGGGATGGCTACATAAACAACTTGATGTATAGTTTCTATTGTTGTTTACAGATAATAGAGTTATCTATTTTCTCTAGCTATGAAGTGCTTTCTGTATTAAAGTACTACTGCCATCATAAAGCACTTGTGAAAATTAACAGCCGACTTCTCTTCGCTGCTGAATATTAATTTCTATATGAACATTTCTTGCCACACAGCCTTCAAAACATCCTCTCCCCCAGGGTATTTCATTTCATGCAGAAAGCAATTTTGATGAACCTGCCCGAAGTAGTGAATGAAGAGCATTCACCACCGCACTTCGCACGCGCTGCATCCGACTGCCTGAACTCCAGGAAAGCACTCACTGCTGCCGCTTGCTAGACTCCAAATGAAACATTTATTCCATTTTTTATTTATAAACGTATAGGGGGAGAATTAGAAATACAGCAAGTATTACATGGGGGAGGGAGGGGGGGGGGGGGATAACAGCAAACAGATATTTGAGGGGAGAGGAGAGAAAAGCCTTGAAAGCAGCAACACCAGAGAGCCCCCAGAGAAGCAACAGATGGTAGCTGAGACACGGGCTTACAGCTGGCCAAGACAGCAAGGTCAGGTGGTTGCTTGAAGGATAAATATATATATATTAGCCTACTCCAGACACGAGTTAGTTATTCCTGTACAGCACAGTGCAGTTCACATCAAACCCAGCCCGTACACTTCAACCCAGCTCAGCGCTGGAAACGTTCGATGAGATTTCTGAGCGCAGGCAACATTAATCATTCAAAAGCTGGAGTGCCTAAATTAGTATGAAAGATACTGCAGTGAGCGCAGCTTGGCCAAATAATAACTAAATGACTACTGGAAAAAAAAAAAGAAAAAGAGACAAAACAGACTGCTTTATTCGGGGGGGCCTCCAGGAACCAGCAGAAGTGCCTCTAGCTCCTGGCTCCCCTCTTCTGCTGCACATTTCTGTGCTGGCAATGGGGTGAACTAAAAGCTCCGCTAATTCTTTTCTCCTTCTAGGCCCTAGCCCTGGAAATATTTATAAACCACACCAGCTCTCTGCTTATACACATCCTAGTTAAGGTTTCTGCAAAATAAATGCTTCCAGGATCCTGACTCTGATCTCTTCATCTTTGCTGAAAAAATGTAAGGGATTTATAAAGCTGCTCATAAAACACAAACTAGGAGCACATACCTTATTTTCTGAGCAAAAGCAACTGAAATGATGTTTTATGCCTTAAAATAATTTAGTTGTTCGTTACCTTTCACTTGAGTCAAATATTCAAACCTCTGTTATATTATTCTCATTTCCTTTCCACTTTGAACTGACATCAGATAGCCCAGAAAAGAGAGAAAAAAAAAAAAAAAGCACTTCTTGCATAAAATTATATTGGTCCAAATCTTTAAGAAAGAAAAAGGATCAAGATACCTGCTTTCTAGTGCTTCTGCCTATAAAACCTCTCTCTTGTTCTTGATATTATGCTCATAAATGATTAAAATATATGAACGGCAATAATAGAAAAATAATTTCCTTATTAGGCTTGAACTCCACTTTCTAAATATGTTACGACCATGATGAGCCTCTATTTATCTTGCCTGTGGTAGTACTTTACAATGATTACATAAAGAGGTCTATTTTGGGAAGGTTATATCTTTGATCTCTTTTTATATACATAGAAATCATTTGCAACTGACAGATCTATTACACTTGCACATGATATTCTTCATCTGCAAATAAAATACTCTATATAAACAACTTAAAGAATCATTTTGTTTCCTTTGGAGAAGAGCATTCCTGCTTCCCTCAGCACATATAAATTGAATCCATACTGTGAGAATCAAGGAGGGTATCGATTCCTTAGGCAAGCATGGAGAATTCATCACACAGTAACTCTGTTACTGGGATTTTTATTTTTTTTAATCAACCACCACATAAATGCATCTATTTTTAAATCCTGCCCGCAAACAACGAGGCGTTTCTAAGGCAGGTACTTGGTGTGAAGTTTCCAGAAAGCAGAGACAGTGAAGAAGATGAAGGAGGCTATTTTGGCTGCCCCGATGGAGCGAGCACGCGGCCAAGTGCTTTGAAGCACGGTAGCGCTGAACCTGCCTGGCTTCCTCCTGCCGTGCTCTCCAGCCCCTCTCTGCAGCCTTCCCTTACAGTCACTTTATTTTCTTGGTATTGACAGTCCTGCAAAAGCTCAGACAACACCTCGAGAGCGTGAATTTCCACGTGCTCTTTCTTCATTGTCTTTGGTAAATGCCTTAAATAGCTTGTGTTCCTCCAGCTTTGTTATATGCTTCACCTGATCATACTCACAGAAGCAGTTACTAGACCACTGAGAAGACTGACGGGGATACAGCTAGGACCATCTCCTCCATCAGAAATAACCAATATATCTGCAAACAAGACAAAGGACAAGAGCACTGGGGATAGGAGTGTTTCATGGAGCTGCCAGCACCAATTTACCGAAGAAGCAGCAGCATCTCAGTGCCTCATCAACAAACTTCCATCACACTACATGTGCCAAACAGGAAAAATAAGCAGAGGAAGAACAAGGGGGAAGAGGAAAAAGTATTTCAAAGGAAGAAAAATAAATGTATTTTTATAAGGGAATTACCCACAGCATCAACCAGCTAACATTAGCTGAGAATGCTAATTTCTGTTTCATGATTGCCAAAGATAAACTCTATTGAGGCTCTTGAAACTTCGTAAGAGAGCCTGTGTTTTTGTTTGGCAATGGATTGCCATGAGCTTTGGCTCATGCCTATCAGTTTCTCAGTTTCAAACAGAAGTTGTTGAAGTGCTATACTGTTTTCTTTTTATTCATAACATACAAAAGACATCCCCCAGTGTAAGTCAGATTTCATTGCTACGTAAAATGTGGAGAATTACCGTGTTAGGATAGTAAAGATATCAGTCCCAGTTTAATCCCAATCATCAGCAAGCTGTTTGCTGTGATCTGAAGGACCATACTGATGAGAAAGAATGAATGCTGTGAAGGACTTACTCATCTAAAATAAATATGTATTTGCCATCATGAGCATGTGATTTTGGCTGACATGGGCTCTAAACTCGGGGGAAGGCAAAAATACGGTTCTGCTCCCACTGGGGTACACCCTCTCTGCTGGCGTGTGACTGAATCTACTCTACTGGCAGACTAGATTTAATCATGTTCTTCGTCCCAATAATGTTATAAAGCTGCATTAACATCCTCAGGCAAAAGTCTCCACACAAATGAAAAGGAATATTGTTTCTATTTCAGAGATGCGATAAAACCCCGTAGCCAGCCACCTACGTAAGTATTTCCACTCATCCTGGTTGCTGAATAACCAGCATTCAAATCACCCCTAAGTTTAGAATAAAGTAGTATGGAAAGCTACACACTTGAGCAACTTCAGGCCTGCAATTACCTCAGTTAAAGCACAGTCCTGATTTATCACCCCATTCTTACTAGAAGTCTTTGTCATCTTTCCAGAACAAGCACACATGAGCGCACAAAAGGTTCAAGGATTTTAAGGATTTTGGAGAAGACATACACCTTTCATACACCAAGCCCCCAACACCTCACTAAAAGAAGATCCATGACCAGGAGCATGGAAGCAAAGCACTGGAAAGAAGCGAAAAAATCACTTCAGCACACACAAGGAGTGGAATGAGCAGACCCAAACCGCACTCCTCAAATCCTTTACGCTCATCCTCCTGTTTTGGATCTCTTTGTTCAACTACCAGAAATACAGATCGCTGAGCTCATTCATGGAAATTTTAGGCAAAACTCCATGTTATTGTTAATGTGGAAACTGAAACACCAACATACTGATGGCGCCTGGATATGAAGAGGAGTAAACTCAGAATAGGCCAGGCGGGTGCGTATCCACACCGCACATCACCATCACATTCTGGTCAGGTTTCTGACTCACAGACTGGCTGAGGTGGGAAGGAATTTCTGCGTCCATCTTGTCCAGCCCCTGCTCAAGCGGAGCCACCTCCAGCAGGGTGCCAAGGCCCCAGACCTGGTGGCTTTTCAAGGTCTCCAAGGAGGAGACTCCACGACCGTTGTGGAAACCAGTTCCAGTGCTTCATCAGCTCTACAGTAAAATGCTCCCAGATGTTGAGGAAGTTTTATTAATGGTTCCTTACTTATTTCACTTCTCTTGTTCAAAACATACCTGGAAACTACTGTAAAAACCCAGTAATTCCTGGTTACCTCATTAAAACACTGGCGGGGTTGAGGTAACATTTACTGGAGGGGCAGCTCTGCGATGTTACCTATTACCATGTGATGGAAGGCCACCTCATCTAGGAAGGGAAAGTTCATTGAGATGACCTCTTCATATGTCTTCTGATTACCTGCTCCACAAATAAATATATTTGTATTTCAAACAAATATGGAAATTGTAGATTCCTTCATTATTTCTTCATCTAGACCAACAAAAGCTTTTCTGCAAAAAGAGGACATAGCACTGGGCAAAGCTTCACCAAAAATATTTCCAGATCCTGTAATAGTGGCAGCACAACCTGGACATAAAACCACTGAAGCTCCAAGTATGCACATATAATTCAGAGAAAAATTACAGGAACTACATTGGTACTTACATAAAACCATGAATACGTATCCTAATACATATATTTTCTATATATTCTACATATTCTGATGTGTCTGAAGTTCCTGTAAGTTCTTTTTTGGAGCTACGATCTTTGATGCTCCACTGTAGACTACATGCTTGGCAAATACATGTGTATAGACAGGGGCATGGCACTGCCAGGATGCTGAGAGATGTGTTTTGCAGGAAAGGGAGGTGGTGAAAGCGGGGGAAGGCAATCCAAAAAAAAAAAAAAAAAAAAAAAAAAAGACAGAGAACTGATGTGCAGCAGCTACGTCTGCATCCAGTCTTCTGCCTTCTCCATCCAAGAGCCCCAGACCCACTGGCATGACCTTGGACCTCCCTGGATGACTGTGTGTTGCACTGAGCAGTGCCTCCAGACCCCATCCTGACTTGCCACCCCATTGCTCAGCATCCCAATGTGCCTCGCTGTCACCCGTCCCCAGGCAGAGGAGCCACGGGCTGCTGCTGCCCCATCACCTCTGGAGCATCTCTGCTCTCACTCCTCATTGAGAGGCCCTTGAAATGCTCACAAGTCTTCCTGGAAAGCTGCTACTGAAAAAGAACAAAGCCAAGGAATGCATATCATCGGGCTCGGGATGTGACACAACAGCTGGAGCCTGGTTACGTCATTAAGGGCTGACGGACGTAGTCTTTTCCTTCAAAGTGATCTCATTTAATGAGACTACAGACCTCGGGAGGTAACATTAAGCACTGCCCATGCTTGGAATAACCATTTATTTGCTTGAATTGTTATTCTTAAGAGCAGCACGATTGCTAAGATAAAAAAGAAAAGGTGTATATTCCTGGTGGTCCTCTGATGTGTGCGAGAGGTACACACAGGTCCCTTGCGCACCATGCCCCCAATCAGATACACTTGCAGCCACACAACTCCAAGATGGCATAAGTAATTGTAACAGACTATCATTTTGCTGTTTGAATTCTTCAGTCAAATTCAGAAGTAAAGCACTGATCTATCAAGCCTTTTTTGTAGGGCGAGGGTAATGGCACTGCTGTCTACCCAGGCCAAACTAGCTTTCCAGGAAAGAAAGCAATGTGCAATGGGGACATCTTTCCTCTAAGAACACAACGGACCAAAACACAAAGCCAAAAGCTTTTTAAGGACCACCAACAACATATGATCAACCTGTCGGTGTACAAGATTAATCCACAGAGCACAAGAGCTTTATCTTTAACACGAGGTACCTGGCGACAAGGATGCAGATCCTGCTGTAAACTTACAAATGTTTTTTTTTGAGTTGCAAAGTGCATCTGGATGGTGGGACACGTTGGGGATGACAGTGATTCCAGATGCTCTAGCCTATTTTTCTTTCTAGCACAAATGTTAAATCTTTTTCCTGTGACCCCAGCAGCAGCAGATAGCCCTTGCCCAGACAAACACTGGTCCAGATACAGAACATGGAAAATTCAGACACATCGCTGAGATCGGATAACTGTAAATCCATAAATGTCTTTGAGAACTAGATTCCCCATTCAAAGGATAATCTACAAATGCTTTAAAGAATAATGCGATGCCACGCACATGGAATTAACAGCACAGCTCTGTTCTTGCTCGCTTGTGGCAATTTCATGGTGAAGGGAGCTGAAATGTCTTGCTAAGCTGAAGGAACAATTTTTCTAAGATTAAAAGTAATATGTAGCTTCAAGTGGGTTAATATTTATGTTAGACCAATGTAGCCACTCTAAGTGTATTGAGAAATGTAACTCAAGCTTTGGAGAAAACTGCAATTAAAAAATGAATTAAAATCAAATTAACCTTTGCCCTGTCCTAGAGTAATGCTTAAATTGCAATTATGAAATCTGTACCAGAAAAAAAAGCTTAAATAAAGAATAAATTTACACCTATAGCTGAGCAAAGGGAGTGAAAGCTAAAGGAGAAATGCAGCAACTCAACAATAAAAGTGCTTCGCTTGAGGTAAAAGCTTATTATTTGCAGTAGAGTTATTTGGATTTATCCGGATAGGTGAAGATGACGATTTTACAGCAAACTCACAAAGTTTTGAATGGAGTAGACTCGGATTTGGGAAAGGACATTTCCATAAACAAATGTTGACATGTGACAGATGGATATAAGCGCTATTTGAGGACGACGGGATGTGTTCAAGATATTCATACTACATATTTCTTCACAGGCTTCCTAGCAACCGAATTTCTATCTAAATCCCTAAGAAGCCACATGCTTTCTGCGGGACGCTGCCCTCTCCCTCAAAAAGTGTTTCTGGAGGAATTCAAGAAAATCATTCAAGAAAAGTCCTAACCAAATGCTCCTCCTGACTAACAGAGTACAAGACTGATCTGGTCAGTTGACAAAATTTATATGTACATGTAACAAATACGTATGTATATCCCATATATATATATTTGGGAGATACACACATATATTATACATATATATATAGAATGTATGTCCCAAATATATATAGGGGATAAGTTTGTTCCAATTGAGTAGCATTTTGTTTCATTAAAGCTAAACCCTGAAAACATGGTCGTGACAGTGAGAGGACAAAACGACACATGCTGACGGTGTGACTCCTCAAAGGTATTACAAAAAAATTCAGCATCTTCAGGCACGGGACAGGCAACCACCCTTCATCGGCCACAGGCAGCAATACTGCGAGGTGTAGGTGACATCAAACACAATGCTCTTTGCTGGCCTCAATTTCAGCATATAAATTTCCTGGATCTGCCAGCAGTGCTGGAGATGTCTGTGACCGGTGGCTCAGACATGACGAGGTTCGAGACCCCAGAGTTATCTGAAGCAGATGTGGAGGAGAGGGTAAGGGGATGGCTTTGTAGCAGTGACACTAAATTACAATAATCAAATCACGCGAGGTTTCCAAGGCATTAAACAACCTGTTCCTCCACACGACAAATATGTACGCTCCTTTCTGACAGAAACAGAAAAGAGATGTAGAAAAATCACTGGGGGGTGATGATAACTACCTTCATTTGCCAAAGAAACAGTAAAAAACAAAAAGCCAAGCCATTCTGCTACATGGTTCGATGTTTCTGGGATTTTTTTTTTTTCTAGATTTCTGAATGAAAGATGTTGGAATTGTACTGGAGATGGTCCCAGTAAGCTTTCACCCTGCTTCCTTCTCACATCTTAACGGACTGCAGCAGATTCATCCCTTGAAGCCAGGCATTCAACACAGAAGGGAGATCGGAGGCCATCCAGGATAATGAAAACAAGTCAGGGAAAGAGTGGATTATTGCTAAGCACACTTCCTTTTGCAGCAATGAACACGCAGGGTTGTTGCCTTGGGGCTTATTAATTTATCATTTTTTTTCTTTTCTTTTTTTTTTTTTCCTTGGTGTCAATTAGGTTTCTGTGGTTCCTTGACATACACAAGTAAGTAGATTCTGCACATGTCATACACCTGGCTTTAAACCATGGTCTGCCACCAACTCAACAACAGAGAGATGGGCAGTTTCTCAAAAACAAAAGCATTTACGCCATGAATTTCTCACTGATTATTCTTCATTCACAGATGGGTCGTAAGGATCCCTTAATTGCTTAACAACGCCTTGGATATGTAAAACCCTGTAAGGGCCAAACACCACAGCGTGCACTTTAAAAATCACTCATTGACTAGACAGAGGCATTTCCATCATCTTCCCACACGTGTTTCAGTCGCCAGACCTCCTAAGAAACATGCAGCCCTCTAGCACCACCGCTCAGACTGGGCGTAATTCTTAACCAGCACCTCTTGACCCCCATTCTAGCAATGACATTATTTTCACAGGGCTCAAATGCCTTAATTTTGACAATTAGGTGTGCGTTTGAAATTTGTCATTTGCTGAATAGCAATTTGTCAGGACCCCAAATAACTCATTCATGCTGCACTTGCTCTGTTTTCCACTCCGGACACCCCTTCAACAGAGCTGGGACATCATCACGTAGGAAAAAAAGATTGGTAAAATCCATACTGCACTCATATGGTCTAAGAAAACCAGAAATAAATATCTCCACTTATTTCTGGGCAAAGGAATATTTAATGATGTAACTATGGTCAAGACCCTCTTACTGCACAAGGGGCTTGCAGTAACACCAGCGGCAGCCCACAGCAGCCCCGATGTCTCCTGAACGCTCCGAATCTGAACTTTTGAAGAATATTCAACATTTCTTTCTGCTGGGAAGCCTTTACAAGCGTCATCAGCAAAAAGTCAAAACACAAATCACTGGTGGCAGTGTGGGCACAGGCGGATGTGGCAGAGCAGCAGAGTTTATCTCAAAGCATTCATTTACCCAAGTCCTTGCTATTACTTCAAGCAACCAATTTACTTTCATTAGCGCCAGTTCAGTTTTTATGCTCTAGTTCCGATAATTCACGTACTGTTTTGGAGATATTAATGGGCATGTTTTCAGTTTTTTTTTTTTTTTTTTTTTTTTTTTTTTTTTTCCATGGATTTGGCCTTCTTCCTGTACTGCTGTGGCGTTTTTTTGGCCATATACTCATTATGATATGGATCATAATTTTTAAGTAGAGAATCTATTACTCCGTAGTTCGCTGAGATATTTCTTAACCCCTGTCACCGTAAGCTTTCACATTTAGAAGATGCAAAAATCCTCACAAACTTCTGGAATAATTTATTGGATTTATTCCACTTTCTGCTTTTTAATCACAATGCCAGTGACAGATGCATTCATCTGCTGAATGCAGACGGAGCTCATGACACAGCAGTATGCCATCTTAGACTTCTAACGTCATACCATACAAAAAGGGAAAGAAATATATCCATCTCCGGTCACTCCAGTACTGTTTAACTTTTCCTGGATTCTTACCGTTTAAAAACAACTTTTAGTGAAGATGTATTTGGCTACTTCACCACCAGGAAAGGAAAGCAATAAGGAACGGTGCATTCTTGACTGCTGCATACCTTCAGGGATCAGGTTAATAAGAACAACGAATTAAATGGAACAAAGAAATGAAAATCCATCTGCTGTTGGGAAAATCGAGCCTCAGAGCCCCCAATCCCCCAAAGAAACTCTAAAAATTTGTTTTCAGAATTAACATCAAAGGTTGTGGGGAAAAGGTACATAGGAAATCAAAATATGTGCGTAGCACTGACTTCGGCACGGTGTTTACCGCGTAAACTTTCTGAGAAACGAGAGCTTTGATTCCTTCTGCAGAATAGAGGGGCAGGTTGTGGGCTCAAAACACCATTGTGTCCCCAGGGAGAATTTCAAGGACACTAAATCACATAGGACATTGTTTTAGTTTTGGTTGCTTAAAAGAAAATATATGAAATAAAATTGATTTACCATACTACTCCTATCAGCTGCAATTATCTGGTTGGTTAAATTCAGCTCGCTAGCAAATATGTTGAGAAAACTATTCAAATTTATTCACCTATGTTCATCACAATATTCTGAACCAAAATGTCAATCCCTAATTTCATTTTGCTGATGAAGAAATCAAGGCACAGCTCAATGGCTTGCTAAAGGCCAGAGAATACATCAGTGACAAGCTCTCATTTGCATCTCCGATCACTGGACAACATCGCTCCACAGCATAAGGCTCAGCAAAGGGCTTCCATCTTAGACTTTTTCTAAATCTTTTTCTCATTTGTAGTATCAGAAATGGAATTCCCCCCTTTTCTGTGTGCCCTGGACTGGCATTTTTTATTTTTCCTCCCTCTGAGACAAAAATCCTTATTATACTATTTATATTTCCTGACGTGATGCATGAAACCGCATCCTCTTACTGCATTCCTTTATTAAGCTGAACTCACAGCTTACAGCTTGGCTTTGCAAAACGTAACTGGAATAATTTCTTCCTAAGGTAACAATTAGAAGAGAAAAAAGAATTTGAGGAGAACCACACAGGCTTCTAATCGACTATCATGACAATTATATTATCTCTGGGATATTTATTTGAAGTAAGGGTCCTTGCAATGAGATGTTTAAACAAGTATGCCATCCACATCTCGAGTCTCTTTTATCAGATGTTCTCAGTGCATCTACAGTTATTAATTAATCTGTAAGAACCCCCAGTGTCATCAAGCAATTACCGCTTATCTCCCCTTAGTAAATCCCAAATTGAGGACGGGGACAGATAATTTTTATGTTCAAAAGGAAGATTTTAAATCTGTCCTTCCCATCCGACATTGCTTTTAGAAACAAATCGGGTTTCCTGAGCAGTGAGGTACTTGTGAGCCTCATGCAAAGCAGATACGAAGCACGAGCTGGCTCACAAAGAATGTGAACACCTGAGGTACGAAGCCAAAGGCACGGTGGAAAAGTGAAGCGAAGGAGTCTTGAGACTAAATATAATCCTGCTGATAGCATCAAATGCACAACAGCCCAGCGTTCCAGATTTCTTTCACAAGAAAAGTTGCAATAACGGCTGAAATTCATAATTACAGTCACTTATGTAATGGGTAACATTTTTAATTCACGTTTTCTGGCCAGCATGAATACTGCTTGCTTTAATAAGTCCTTCATGATTATCATCATTTTCAACCTTGGGCAGATGCAAAGCTGTCACAGTATCTTTTAGGTGTTTTAATGTCATACCCACCTCTCTGGTAGGATCAGAATAGACCTGGGACACCAATGACCCAAGTCAAACAAATCAAGAACATGAATTTGCCTTCAATCTGCTACTCTTCAACTTCACCAAGTATTGTAGGTGCAGTTTGTATGCAAGGCTCTACACAGAATTAGTACTGCTACTAGAACTAAGGATGCCAAATTTCCTATCCATTGTATGTTAAATGTCCTATGGCTTAAATAAAGGAATACTTACTCTTTCAGTTTAACTTCAGTCAGAAGTTTGCCACAAAGCAGACATAAAAAGAGGCAGAGGAGACTGCATTCTGCTGCAAAATTGGTGTTTTAAACTCATCCTGAATGAGCAGAGCTACTTCTTTGGGGCAGATAAGTACTATAAACGCAGCACAGAGAAGTTCCCGCTGTATATATTACAATGGCCTTTTCAATTCAGGAAGCTGAGATTCGTATCTACATAAGACAGATGCAAAATTAATTTGATGGCCTCAGCATAGACCTAGTGGACCTAATTAACATTCCAAACCTCTTTCAGAAACAGTACTTGAATAATTTCTTAAATGAGAACCTCAGCGAAATAACACTGTAAAGCCTGGGGTGACAAAGCTCAAAGGGAACAATCATTTTGGTGCATGATTATGTTTGCTATAGTAGAGGGATCAGGAATGCATAATAATGAGAGTGAAGGGTGTGGAGAGAGAAGCTGTAGAAGAGATGACCTCTTCTGACAAACTTCAGCTCATTTATGTCCTTAGGCTATCAGGGTACAACAAAGTTATGATGAACTGTTTTTTTCACATTAGTACAAACAGTCGAATAGGTAGGAGGTTTTTTTGTTTGTTTGTTTTTTAATCAAACCTGGATATGGAGTTTAGGATCAACAGTAAGTGGTGCCTTTGAAACTTGTAAAATGTTATTCTCTTTTGCAAACCATCTTATGCAGTTGATCGTTGTTCATGCAGCTGCCTATGAACAGAAACTCATCCGAGTTGAAAGGAGTTGGGCTAGTCGTTAATGTACCGTTTGCTCAAAGTTTTCACTTTCTACTTCCAGAAAATAATGCAGCTAGACAAGCTCAAGCTTTATCTTGGAGTTCTGAAAGATACTGTGGGTGAATACATTTTCCCAGCATTAAGTAGTACATGACTGGAAATCAGGTGGAAATACCCCAAGCACCATCCAGCAGCAGGCTCCAGAGCAGGCCAAAAGACATCAGTACAACTATGATACCTCAATTTCCACCGTTATGAGGTGATGGTGGAAAGGCGGCTACAGGAACCTGTGGTGCTGCCAGGGGTACTGCTGGACGTCTATGTCTCCATGTGTCATTTCTGTGGGTGTTTCTCCAAATGACAGCTTTTCCTCTCAAGATTTGCTTGCCTTGTGTCTTCATCTGTAATGCCCTAGAACTGAAGCTGAACTTTGAGACTCTTTAGCAGCTCCCCTCCCCAGGGCTGTGCAGCTTCGTGTAGTGTCATTTTTTTCTAGAAAGATGTGGTTTTCTGTTACAATCACAGGTGGGGGAAAAAAGCTCAAAATTAAGTACAGACGTACTTCTCTTACCAGACCCAGCATCGGGACTGATGGCGTGTCACAGCCCACACTGTCTGCAAAGCAAACTGCTAAACCACCCAAGTCAGGGCTGAAGCACGGAACAATCCGATTCAACAGTACTCAGCTGACTTATTTACAGACAAAAGGCTGTAAAAAGACAAAAGACAAATTGTCACCGAGGACACCAGGTCTGCTCGATTGAAATCTTAGCAAAGGCATTTCCCTCTCTCCGTTTCAATTTCTTATCTACAAAATGGTGTTAATACCACCTGCCTCATTATGGAGCCCTTTGAGTGGTACTGATAAAGAAAATAACTGTAAAAGCAACGTGATACTACTCTCAGCATGAGTTAAACTATTTTAATCAAAGGAAAATATTAAATTGGGGAGATGGTTTCCCTTTGTTTTAGGCTAAGGGAAATCATGGCCAGAGTAAGGGAGAAAGACTTAATGAAAATGAAGTTTCTTAGGGAAAGAAAAATCCAAACATATCCCATGGTAATTTTCATTCTTCTCAGCTTTTTAAGAAGGGACATCTGAGAAATTTCACTTGTAACTGATGCCAAGCAACTCGCTGTGCAGTGATCAAGAGCAATAACTTTGCAGAGCCCAAGTGAAGCAGCTCTACGACCGTATGATTCACTTGGCACGTGCACAGGACCAGACCTCTGCTCCCTTTTTTCAGGCAGAACACAGTTGCCTTGTAGGAACAGGAGAGGAGATTTCGCCGTCCTTTAAACACGCTTCACTTTGTGTCCCTCTGTTGTGTACAAGGATAGAGCCGACTCCAACAGAAAGACAACAACAATCTTTGTTGTTGCAAAATAAACAACAGGGAGCTTCCTAGTGGTTCTCATTCAACAGCACCAAAGTTATTTCAGTCCGGCAGACCAAAGGCAGGCTCTGATAAAGGGCCATTCACTCAATGCAATACCCAAGCCATTTCCAACACTGTTGACTCCTCTTTTAAGTTTGATGGCCTTGAACTGCATTATTTGGGGAAACGGTCTAAAAAAAGCATGATAACAAGCTGGTCTCTGAGGTATCGACAAGTGCCTTTTCATGGGCCTCTCTACTGAATAGTGCAGGAGCACACGTGAAGGCAGCAGGAGAATTCGTTGTGCTACAGAGGCTTGCTGTGATACAGACATCTGAGCTAGTTGAAAGTCCCAGCAAGTCTTTGTCTGAGAAAACAAGTAAATAGCTCTTTTTATTTGGCCTTTATTCGAATAATTGATGTTGCTATAGAGAACACAGTCATAAACTCGATCATCATTCTCTCAAAAAAACCCACAAAATAATATCTCTAAAGAACAGTCTGAAAGCAAGTAAAATCATTTAGCAGATAGATTTAGAGCAGTCATAACTGCAGTGCAAATTTACCTTGTAAATTAAGAAACTGCGTATCTAAATCTATACATTTAAATGGGAACACAAATATTACCTCTGCTCAAAGGCAGTTCCAAACATCAAGTGAAAGCAGTTTTCAGATGTCGAAGACTTCAAACCCTGACTTTTGCCAGTTTGTGCTTAGAGAGGAGAAAATCATCCCAAAGAACTGAGGTTCCAATTACACCTCAAACTTCTTGATCTGAGAACTTGGCGGCCAAACTCTTCTTTCAACTATGGACACAGGAACAGAAGGGCATTCGGGGATAGGGGTTTTTTCTACCCAAAATAACCTTCGGCAGAGTTTCACAAAACTCTGTTGTTATTCATCCTTTTTGGCACATGTATCAGTGACTCCATGAGCGGAGTAGGGTGAGCACCCTGATTCACACTTCCAGCCCTTGTTTGCTTGAGCTGTGTCTCATGAACTGCTTGCTGCTCGTCCAGAGGAGGACTCGGTCACAGCTTAGATGAAGACAGATTGCTCAAGGCAGTCTCTGCTGGGGACACTAGTCACAAGGCTACTTATGCTTATTTTTATCTCCTGATAGCAATTCAGGCCAACAAAGAAATTAAAAGGAGCTCTAGGCTGCAGGGTAGGGTTGAACCTATCATTACCCAAGCAATAAAACACCTCAACTGGAGCTTTCAGCTGGTTCTTTAAAATCTCTTCTGCCAGGCCATGAAAAGAAAAGCTAACAACCTCCCCCCAATATGACTCAGAAACCCCCAATTTAACTTATCTCCACATGCCTTGTCCGAAGAAATCTATTATTTTATTATGTGAATAGAGGCTGCCGTTGTCAAAACTTACTATTACTGTCAAAACAGCATTTCCATTAGTTACCAGGGGAACCTAGAAGGTTCGAAATACTGGACATGTTTGGTAAGCGATGCTGGTGCTGCGATAGGTATTTTCATCCTTTCCTGGACTCCTTACCACGGGCTGTGTATCAGCTGCTAAGAGCTCAGACCCAGCCCAGCTACAGGCCAGTGCCGTGAAATGGGAGACGTTGACACTGCCGCCTTCTGCCATTCACTGTGTCAGGAGCAGAGACTTTAGAAGGTAGGGAAAAAGGGAAGAAGGGAAAGCCTTCTGGTACTGTGAAAAAGAGGGGAAAAAATCTTGTAATTCTTTTGCTTTGGCCTCAAGAAACATGATGTTTAACAGAACCTGAAATTCCCAATAGATGGCTGGAAAATGGTACCACAACTTTTGAAAGCTCCTTCACAAAAAGTCTATGAAACGTGAGGCAAGTGGCAATTTTCTGTATCTTTACCAATTTTCTTACAGTTTCTCATGGTTTCGTAGACTACCACTCAGCTTTCCGTGAAATGTAATGGATGTTCCTGTGCACCAAGGCACTCGTTCCCAACCAGCAGAAAGAAGCCGGCAATCACCCCACAGCGGCACGGAGCTGGCGTTTTAAAGGTCTGTGGACATGACATTTGCAAGAGCAGACAGGAAGGATTCATTTCTCCCTGGGTGAGCAGTTCACGAGGAGTCAAATTCCCTTTGTTGACTACAAATCACTTTCTATCCTAAGGATTCCCATATGAAATAGTTATTCCTCCAGCTAGATGAATACTTTTGCTTGAGGTAGGCTTTGAGTCTGATCTTCAGTGGGCTCCTGGCAGCTTAGGAACACACAGGCAGAAGGAGATGCTTCTCCCAACCCCAGTGCTACTCACTGATGAAAGGCAAATCCCCTTAACTGCATCAGGAACAGGACTCGACTTCTGCCCACGATTTCTGCCCTTTATAAGCAAAATACATAGATAAGTATTGGAGGGAGTTTTTTAATTGTCAGCTTTCTTTGAAGTGAAGCCCAATCAATGTGTAATCTGTGAGTAAAGTATTCTTGGTAAAAACTCTCCAATCTCTTTACCCTTATAGGGTATAAAACCAAGTTTGCAGTTCTAGGCTGGCCTGCTTCCAAAACTGGAACATCTGCAAACTTTAAATCCCTTTTTATTATAAACTCAAAATATGCTTTCCCAGGAAAAAGTTCGCACTTACTCTGGAAGCCACATAGTACAAAAAAAACCAACAAAAACAAAAACAAAAAAAACAGCCCTGAAGTATTAATAATCCCCTTTGCTGAGCCCAGAGTGCTTCGTTAAAATGTGAACAAAAACAAGAGTAACATCCAAGAAATTGCAGTTCTCTTTCACATATGGGATCCTGATCTGTAAACAAGGACCTGTGACTTTAACAGATGATTCAAAACCCAGGGAAAAAAAAAAAAAAAGAAAAAAAAGAAAAAAACAATAACTGCATTTCCCGAGGAACCCCCCCAAAGCTAAGACATTTATAACTTGTGCACACTAATGAAACAAACAACACACATCTCATCTGTTTTTCAAGATGTTAGAAAGAACAAATGAAAGAAGAAAAAATGATGTCAGCTGCATTTAGCCTTCCTTATTCTATCCTCTGTGCATGGTATATACCTCTGCATTTTCTGGTTAACCCCTGGAAGGGAACACTATGCATATTCATGGGTCTCAAAGCATCTTTAAGCAGGACAATCAGGTTAATTACCTTATCACCTCAATTGATAAGTCACTTCCAGGACTCCTCTGCAAAGCTCCAGGCCAGGAGCACATAACACCAGAAACGACTTCTTCTTCCCCTTTTTCTGCTGCTGTAGTCAATGCTGAAATGGATGTTTTGCCCCCAGAAACGGAGTTATTCTAGTAGGACCAACACTGTTCTCAATGTCAATTCCCTTATGAGCATTATGTTGAAGGGCATTTAATGCACACTAATTATGACCATCCGTACTTAAAATCTGTCGGTAATTTCATCAAGAAATACGTGACACCCAGTCGGGATCACTTCTCCTGGTCTACAGACATAAACCAATGGACGTACCATTAAGTGGCTCTTCCAACTGAAATTAAATGAATGGCAGAGAACAAAATCAACTTAAGAGTATATTTAAGAAGATGGTAGGTGCATTGCTCTGCAGAAAAGTCCAAATTAAAACAGTAATTTAAAGGGTCCCTTTTTTGTTTTCCATGCCAGACTCAAAGCGCCTCTGGGGGAAGATGTCCCCTTCTCTTATAGACAGAAACGAGTTCATCCAATAAATCAGGGATCAGTTGGAAATCAAGGTCTCCTGACACTTAGTCTAGCACTCTATCCACTGGACTGTCCAACCGGAACTAAGGATTGTAAATATAATAAATTGGGTCAAAATTAAAACATATGCTGAGTGTTATCAATGAACCTTAATCATTGAAGACAGCAGAATCAAAGGGCATATATGAATTTCCTTGAGGTAAAGGGCTCTGTAGCATGTTCAGATATTTATACCCTTTAAAGGCAAGATTGAAGAGTAAAGGAGGGTCAAGGCCCTAAGAGAAAACGGGCATCTACTCTTTTTCACACATCTATTAATGGTCAAGTGCTTGGGAATGTGTGCAGGAAGTGTATGTAAAGAATGCGCAAGGCCTGAGAGAGAGGAGTAGCTGGCACAGAAACACTTCTGATATTAGCAACTATGAGCTTACTTTAAAATTTGACTAGGAAAAAATTAAGAGAAACTCAAATATTATTGATGGAAGCTATTCACAGTTTCTGAACAATTATTTCCCAATGGCTTCCAGCACAGAAAGGAAGGCATGGTAACTGAAAACAAAGCATGCATACCCGCCTTTGGTCTGGTCCTGTGGCATAAAGATAGACATTACACTCAAACTCAGCTTCAGTTATGTTCTGTAAGTTACAATTACTGCCAGTGCATTAATTACTGCGTTTTGCAGATGACCCATACCATAACCATTGAAAAAAAGCCATTAAAGCTAATGAAAAATTCAGTTCCAAAGACTCCACTGGATCGGCTTCTAAATTCAGCTTTTAGAATCTTGGAATAAAACACTTTGACAGTTTACATCGTTAAATAATTGAATGTCATATAAATGTCCTCTTTTAGTCATCATTCATTTAATTATCTCCACTGGTGAACTAATGCAATAAGCCCTTACTGATCAGTATGACTTAGCACTTCGAAGCAGAAATCTAAGAATACACAAACTGTATTTCTCCTCCAAAAAGATCAATTCCAACTTTGGTGTATCTTCTAATTGACACAGCTCCTACTCTTGGGTTCACCTTTCCACCTGGAGTATGAGGCAAATGTATACAGGTATAACAGACCAAAGAGATATGCAAGAGGATAGTAACTACTAATATTCACTAGGGTTTGAAAAAGAGAAGAAGCTGTTAAAAATCATTTCAAACTTTCCTCCCTGTATTTTCGAAAAAGATCTTTTTCCCCTCTCCAGTGAGCCTGGAAGCCAGCCACCACTTGCCAAACTCTTGTCTCCGGAGTGTAGTTGGGATTTCTTGTTTAACGCTCCATGATAGCAAGCTGATCACGGGTAGCCCAGGTGTGGGATTTGAAGGTAGAAATACTGCTATAATTTTTTTGAAGTGTTCATTTTATTAAAGTCAATATTGGACTTTGTAACACGGCAGTACCTGAGATATTCTTAGAACAGAGAACACAATGTACAGACAAAACAGTATCTCACGTACCTCTGACTAGCAAAGATTAGTAAATACGTATTTTACTATGATTCACTGGTCAGTAATGATTTTCATATTTAATATAATTTTATATAGCAGTATAACATGCAGACACTGGAACACTTTCAAGTTCATTCACAGACAGAAATATGGATTTATTTACACGTGTGTGTCACTGCCACAGGTTCTTGTTTGCAGAGCCGAGATCCCATATGTGACAGAGAAGAACTGTTTCTCAGAGCAGTAACATCATTTTTATTCACATAAAAAAAAAACTATCACATACACAGTCATCTATCTAAAAGAATCTCTAAGTTTTTTGTGTCCAAAAACAACATTTCTCTTTCTGACCAGTTGTGCACTAGTCATAAAGAAAAGCAAGACTTAAATTCCTACGATTTCCTTTTAAATAATTAATATTCCAACTTATTCATCCTGAGCTCTGGATTCTTCCCAGCAATCAACAAAAATTAAATGCACAGTAGCAGTGAACTTTTAAGAAAAGCAGGTTAGCATGGAAACAATCAATAACCAATTGAAAGTCTGAATTTTTATGATGTTCTTCCAATATTCTACTAGCTCCACTGAGGTGCGAATAACGAAGTTTTAAAGCAATCCTACATCCTCCTCTTTGATCACTGCAGACTTGCATTGAAGAAGATGTCAGTTTAGAAAGAAACGAAAATAGAAGGACTAAATCAAACCTGTTTTTGCAAAGGGCCTTGACACAGTAGGCAGAATGCTTGCCATCGATAAGCCCTGACTTTTTTAACCTCCTCTGGAAAACTCAGCTTACGGCATTAAGCTTGCATTGGGGAAAAAAAAAAGCAAACTGTAGCATGCTTATTCTCAGTCTAAGTCATGCAAAGGGATGAATCATGTGCCTGAGAGGGAAGCATAAAAGCTTGTCACTTGGAGAAATGATTACCCTGTATGCTGGCTACAATCGTGTCATATACCAAGATCATTACTTAGTAATGAAAAGGAGAACAAGAACACACACTTCATCCCTCTAACTGAACTTCATCATCTTCTCATGATATAGGCAGTCCTGTTCCTGTCAGTCTCTCTAGAAAGGAATTATAGGCATTAGTAAAGTTAGGAAAACACTGAAGTTCACACACAGCAATCACAGTGCTGAGGAGACCTGACAATAGCGCAACCAAATTCTCCCACCAACAGACCTCACCTCTACAGGCTGCACCACCTCAACATCTTCACCCACGTTAGCTCTAGCTAAAAAAGACGTCTCAGACCCTGCAGTGTGACCCATATGACACATGCCACCACACTGCCCCAATTCATCCGTGTTCACAGGAGAATGGCTTTCAGAAGAACACCAGGTGCTGAACAAAGGGGAATCCAGCACCCTTCACGTGAGTGCTTCTGTGGCTGGTGAGTTATTCTCCCTGCTCAGAAAAGCTAGCTGGTTCCAGTCTGACGGCATCTAGCCTCAAATCCTATCTGCCAGCTTTTTCTTTCCATCACCAGCTTTCTGTTCCTCAAATAGATATGCATGGATTGAGATCGATATCTCATAACCCAGTCTTAAAACTAAAATACACTAAGCTCTCAGTCCTTTCAACGTAGTTTTCCAGTCCTCTGAGCATTCCAAATTCTCATCCAATTTTTCAAAACCATAGCTATATTCCTTTGTAACAACAGAGATGGTGTAACCATGATGGTCTGAAGATACAAGTACATCAAAATCTGTTCATATGTTTAGAACCAGTATATATTTAACGTAACATTTTTAAATCTTTAAAATAAAAGTATTGCTTTACAAAAAAAGGGAAAACAAAAATAACTTACAAATGAAAATCTGTAAAGAGCATATATACATATATATTTACATCACCAAATTCAGATTTTATCAAGATTTCCATATTGCTGTTATATAAGAACTGGAAAATGACTGAATTAAATGCACTGTAGCTGATGTGCGATGTCTTTAAACATGGAAATTTTGCTGGTTAATATCTTCCCAAAGGCTTCTTTGCAATGAACCCGGGCCAACTCAGAGAAGAGGAGATATGAAAGACCATGACAATTTTATTATTGCTGCCATCTACACAATTAGGTAGGAGAACTAAAATAAAATCTAGCTAATTGTGAAATGTAATTATCTTTGAGAGGAGTAAACCAGCATTAATTCTTCTAAATGCTGAAATAAACACAAAGGGGTTTCTCAGACATTCTCCAGGTAGACAACTGCAATATTAAAATGACAGAGGGGAGCATCACAAATCAGGCAAACAAAAAATTGAAAATTTTTTCAGGGAAACATTAACGATTTTCAACTCGCAAACTGTATTAGTGCTGTTCTTAATTTTGTGATTAATGCCACCTTGGATATTACCAGTGCTAAACTTTGCTTCACATGAAATATATCAAGCTTAATTGATGCTTTTTATCTTCCAGGATGTTACAGAAAATGGAGGCAGCAACTCACAGGTTCAAGAAGTACAAATTCTTGATGTTCATGCCCAGAGCAATGGTGCATGCACCATCCACATCATGACGTATGGGCATAGACCACCTCAGCTCATCATACTGAACGTGCAAATGGGGGTAAACCTCTGCACCAAATCACAAAGTCTTCCTTAGCATGCAACCATTTAAGAAAGAAATAAAAATGACCACAGTCTACCATAACTAATCTGCTAATTATTCTTATGTGGGGCTGGCAAGGGTTAGCTGATTAAAATGTGTATATTGAAGATAGACAATGGACGTATATGTGCCATGCCACTTGGGCTTAGACATCCTACACAACCTATAAGTCTCCTTGCAATTTTCTTTAAAATCTGAAATGTTTCTGATATAAAAACATTTGTCCTACCTCAGAAAGAAGGGATGAACTTATCCATGGCACAGATACAACAGGAGAGTAGGACTCAGCTTGATCCTTGCTAAGTTTATGTTTCATGGAAGTAACGTAAGTCAAGTAACTCTAGTTATCAGCATCATAACTAGCTTGAAGTTCACCGATAACAGAAAAAATGCTTAAGATAATCAACAAGCCAAGCAAAAATATTTTCGTTTTATGGAGTTAGTAGTACAGTTGCTTCCAGATTTGAAAATGAGCATTTGGGTGCAGTGAAATGAAAGAGGCAATTGGAAACCAATTAGCTAAACTGAAAATGGAAATGGTTTCAGCCCCAGATCTGCAATCTGCACCGAGATCTGCATCAGCATGCTTATTTTATCTTACACTCCAAAACGAGCTTCACGTGATCAAGAACTGCAAACACTCCTTAGTTTGGTAGAATTTGAGTATTTCAATATTTATTAACAACGGCAGTAGTAAACCCACCGCTGACATGTTTGTTTATTTGCATTCGTATGCTTACTGATGTTTAGGCAGATAGGTCTTTTGTCAATTTAGAGAGATGAAATTGAGAACAGGAGTTTGAGCCTCCTCCACGCTCTTACATCGTGTTTAGACTGAAGAGGTTGATTCACCAATGGGATCCAGCAGACCTGACACTGGCAGTGCAACCACTATATATAGAATATAGAATATAATAAAGAACGGCTTCCCTGTCGCTTCTCGCCTCCCTGGAGTGGGTATTTGGTAAGGGAATATTTTGGGAAGGGAACATCACATGCAATATGTATTTTTTTTGGAAGTTGCATAGATCTGTTAATAAGACAGAGGCAACGTGGCCTGCTTGTTCTCACTTCAGAAACAAACTTTACTGAAAGAGCTTGCTATCATATACCAAAAATACATATTTAGGACAAATAGAAAGGAAACCCATTCTGTAGCTTAATGGTATGCTGTTCAGCAGCCTCTTGAATTAAAGCAATTAGAAAGTCTCGTATTCATCCCTCCATGGATAAAATACATACAAGGTGACACTGGCGATGCCCTGCTGAGCAATTCTCCAAGTTCTCACAGGTAAGTGCAAACTCGGAGGTAGAAATTCCTGTAATTTGTGTCATCTTTATTTAGCAACATAGAAATAGCACCCAATTATGATACACAGCTAAAACTCTGGGTTTAATCGAGACCTTTTAAGTGTCCCCTTGTACTGAGTGCCCATAACCAGGTGCTGGTGGAGCTGCCTGGTGCCGGACACAGCCCCATGGCTGGGCCCAGCTGAGCCCAGCACCAAATGGGCAGCACCTCAGGGAAACCAGATTTCCAAAAGGGCAGAGCGGGCACAGGCTGAGGAGGAGGCCAAGGGTGAGAAAGAAGCAGCAGAGGGCCCAGGCCCCAGGAGGAGGAGGGCAGGAGGGGCTCCAGGCCCACAGGCAGCAGGGATTCCCCGGCAGCCCTGCAGAGCCCCCACTAGAGCAGATTTTAATTGTCAATAAAGTGAATTAATCTTCCCCAAGCAGGCCTTTGTTGCCCATGAGGATAATTGGTAGATCATCACCCTGTGTTCACCTCGACCCACAGGCTCTTGCATCCCATTTTCTGCCCTCATCCTGTTGAGCAGGGGCAGTCAGACAGCAACTGGGGGAGTCTCTGGCAGCCAGCTATGGTCAACCTTCTCCATCCTCTCACGAAATAATTACCTGTGGATTTCTCTAAATAGTAAGAATATAATTTATACATTAGTTGACTACCAGATAAATTGATTTCTGTGCATATATTCCTTCCACACGCATCCACTGTGTCACAGACTATATACTGAGTACACATGGTATTCTTAAGAGACTATCATGTGGCCATGGCCAACACAGAAATATTCCATATGGTGTTGCTACTGTGCCTATAAAAAGGCTTTAATGAATTCTGACTTCATACCATCACATAAGAAGTGCAGTCATAGTATAGAAATGCAATGCCTGTCACATTTTGTTGCTCTCAGCCTTTCCTGCAGCCTATCCTCCCCTCTGTTTTCCCCACTCTTTCTGCTCTGGATGGCTGAGCTCTCTGGATGGCATGGGGAAACATCCATTGTCCACCTCTTTGATTTTAAAGATGGCTTTTTTTTCAAGCCGTTGCTTATGCTGCCCATTGGAAGAGTTATGTTGCATTCCTCCTTCCTTAAAACATTTCCTTGGTGTGATGCCTACAGAGGCTTCACAAGGGTGATGCTGTGGACTTGTTAGAGATCACTGCCCATCGCTGAACCACAGCATCTCCTCTTTTCACCGAACCCTCCTCAGCTCATTCAGTTATTTATTTCATCTTTTACACGGATGGGTATTTCTGGACAAGGTCTCTTGTTTTGTCCCGTTGTTTGCAATGCACCAGTTAGTTAGCAGCATTAGAAGGATTTATAGGTTCTGTGCTAACTTAAATAATAGGTAATAATTAACTTATTAGGACTTTGGAAAAATAAATATGTCATTGTGCTATTTTTCATGGATCATGTTTCCTAATTTACTTTCCCATACTTGTACGTTTTAACTCTACTCTTTCAAAAATCAGATACTGTATTTTAGCTTTCTTGTCATTTATCCACTCTCCTTTAAATTGAAAATATGAAATCTTGATATTATATCTGAAATTGTTTCTATACGTTAAAAATAGGTCGTTCTTGACAACGAACACTTTCTTTACAATTGGTATACATTACAAGAACTGTTCACTGAATTAACTTTTAAAAGAGAGTAATTTTAAGCCCAGTAAAACACAGATACATGCTTACTCCTGACAAAATAAATAAATAAATATTAGGAATTAGGGAGAAAAATACTTTATTTAATCACACTCCATCTGACATTCTTCATCAAAGAATGCCATGCTGAGAAACTGGAAGCAAGAATAGGATTTTGTGAGAAAGGGACACTTTCAGCTGAATATTTCATTTTGGGAACTAGGCTGAAATGTTCAGGTATATGAAAACAAAAGAGCTGATCCATATTTTTCTGTTTTGTTTTGGTTTGTTTTTTAAGTAGCCACAAAGGCCCTGCAGTGATAGGACAACTATCACTCTTCTTGGAAGAATAGCTGCCACATAGCCTTATCCAAAAAGGTTTTCCAAAAGGAGGAATTTTCCTTTTCCTTTTGCTCTGATTTATATGCCTTGGCATCACATAACAACGTATGGCACATAATGCAGAAAGCAATGTAGCAAGAACAAGAAGTAGGTATTACAGGCAAAATGAAAGCAGAAATTTTTACTGTTATTTACAGAAATTTAGTATCATACATTACTGCTACTTTTTGCAGTGCTCCAACAAGAGCCCTACACGGCTGTCAACAGAGGCTTTAACTGAGGAGACCTCATCTGTTTCGGAAAGTATCTGTCTTTCTCTGAGTAGCATCTAATTTCTGTGTTTAAAACGAATTAGCACAAAGATTACTCAACTTCAAATCTGGAATAACACCAACACCTTGAAAAATCAAACCTCAAGTGGACAAAGCAAAGCAAAGCAAAATCAATAGTTTATCTGCCATTCTCATTTCATCTACATTTTAATTGAAGAAATTAACTTTTTAATATTCCCTGGATAAACTACAGTAGTTGTGCTGTCAGATTTCAAGACACACTAGAAATCTTTCCCTTCTCTCAGTCTTGAGTATTAAGCAACCCATCTGGCTTGGGTCTCATCCAAAAGAACTAACCTGCGTCCTTCAAATATCCTTTAAATGCAGCACGGCAAAGTTTTAAAGATAACTTTACAAAACGAATGTGCGTTCTGCCCTTCCTACTCACAAAACTGTGAATCAAGAGCAAGTTCATGTTTCACAGTGTTTAGTAGTCTGTGTGTCCCTTATATCCTGCCTCCAGAAGAGCTGTGGAATATTACACGACGTTCAAGGTTTCCTGGAAGCATATTCCATTGTGAAATTCAGCCTGTGACAATAAACATTCCCCAAATGAGTTTAATTTACAAAGCAACTATTTAAATAGACTTCTTCAAATGATATTGCCTTTTGGTATTATCGATCTTATCTTATTTATAGCTTATACGCACAATGCTTCCGTATTTCCTTTTGCATTTAAATATTTATATACTGGTGTTGCCCAGGCATGGCATACATGCCGATGACTATTAGCAGGATGTAAAGCAACATTTGGATTGGTAGTTAGTGGAAACATTGACTGACTTCTTAATAACTCTAAAGATTTTATCCATACATCATACTAAAGCATGCTGTGTGGTTGGTGCTGTTCCAAGGTTGTATTCTGTATCCCACAGAGCTAGAAAAAAAATGAGTTTTTTTTCTAAACTACTGAACAAATGTAGCTGTTTTTCACCTGTTTTACATCTCTCTTTGTTCTCTTGTTGTTCAATGGAGAAAAATTGGCATTTTCTGAGCCTGACCTAGACAATTGTGTATACAAAACAACCACAATTTTTCAAAAGCATGTATTACTGTATTTTTATCCCTTCAGTATAAGGTAGCCTAACACAACAGGACCACAGACTTCTACACTAAGTAACATGTATCTAGTCCTAATCCTTTCTGTTTGAATACATCTTTGTTTTCAGGGAATATTACCTGAGATAATTTGAAAAAAAATAAATAAATCATTTTCCTTGGATGCTTACCCACCCAAATGAGAAGTCTCTCAAATGAATGCGTTATTATTTACTGTCTTCTTAACTGCTCAAATCATAAGCTTTATTTTGAGTGGAATAAATCCGTTGATTTGTGCTTTCTGCCTCGAGCCTGTAGCAGTGATTTCCTTTTTGTCCAATAACTCTCTTTTATGACTTTGATGACAAATAGTGGTTCGGTTTTTAGGGAGTTTTGGAGTTTTTTTCTTGTTAGGTGAGAGGGAACAGGGGAACAGCAGTAAGTAATAGCAGTAAGAAAGAAATTCTATGCAAGGTCTCTGTTCTTTGATGGCTTTTTATGTAGCCATGCAGATCAGTGGGAAAATACCAGGCAGAAACATGCATCATTTTTTTGAAAAGATAACTGATATTTCAAGTTCCTATGCATCAAGTGGAGAGAAGGGACTTTGCGGCTGTTCGTGATGCAAAGAGGCACCACCAACCTGTCAGCTTGGCTTAAAATAAATTGATCAGAGGAACTAGTTCAGATTTATTAATTTGTCCTTTGGGAGTCTGTCCCTGATTCATAGACATCACAACCAAGAGGGAATATTATATCTTCTTCTCTGACCTCCCGTATTTCCCAGGACGTACAATTTCATTCAGTTCTCCTACCGACACTCCAGTCGTTTGTGCTCATCCATGAGCCTCCCTGCAAGGGAGGCTGGAGATGGGGTTTATGGTCTTCCCTTCCCAAGACGCCACGTATGAGTCTCTCCTGGAAGGTTTTGGAGATTTATTTGCTAAAGGAGCTCTGAAGGCCTCCAAGACTAAATTTTTTTGCTTTTAATACATGGAGCAGGCAGGTAAGAGCCATGACAAGTCTCACATACACACGGTTAAACCCTCGTCCTCCCCAAAAGAGAATAGCCTTATCCACAGTGCCTACTGCAAGCAGATCCTAGTCACATCACTCTCCAAGACTGACAATACGTATGGTGTGTTACTGACAGTCAGACACATCTGTAGGTACTGCTGGTGAAATCTTTACAGACACAGGTATTATCTTTCAGATAGCCCTTCTCACTTTCTGTTGAAGGAAATGGAAAGGAAGGACAGAAGGGGAGATTCCTCAGCAGAAGCCAGCTGCTCCAGTTCTCTTATTTGCCTCTTTCATCAAACCAAGGAGCTAAAATTGTAACCCAATGTAACACTGAGGTAATGGACTCGTAATGGACACAGACTGATGTCTTTGATTTTCTGGCTTTTCTTCCTGAAACATCTGCTGGTAAAAACACTTTTCTGAGAAAGCTCAGCAAAAGGCCTCTCCTCCTCCCCAAACAAGTGCAATTGCAGATGTCATTCAGGACTGGACAAACTATGGAGCCAAATGGTTATCCCGAAATATTTGGTAGATTCAAATATAATTAGGAATTTCCATCCAAAAGAGAAAAACTAGAAGCCAGGAGAACTGGGAGAACTAATGGAGGCTGCAAAGACCCAAATTTGAACTCCACTGCAGTCCCCCAAAAAGGTGAATTACATTTCTATGAATCTGTGGACCTGAACACAACGTAAAAGGCTAAGAATGAACATTTTTGCTGTAGTCAGTGGCATTAATAATACGTAATTCAGATAAATCCAGACAAGGCAAACATCCAGGAAGGTGAGAAACTGCTTGACAGACAGCATAATGTCTCTACGTGGTTCAGAGCAGTGTTAAGAAGGATTTTGCTGTGGCCATCACTTCCACAGGGAAATTTCTTACATGGCAAAAAAAAAAAATGAAGCAGAGTCTGCAGTGGGAACGTCTATTTTGGGACCCCGTGGGAGCAAGAGGAGGAGAGAAACCACAATCTTTACCTCTGTATCCATTATCTCTCATTTTTCTCCCCCCTCGGTTCTGATGTTGTTTTTATGCAGCTATTTATGTTTATTGAATTGTAATTTACTTCAGATAACTCAAAAGGAAAACAAAAATTGGAACGCCTAGTACTAAGGAGAGTGAGAGCAGTATGACAACAAAATCACTAATATGATAAAACATGTGAATCTAACCAAGGCAGCATATCAATCCTGCTGTTTCTGGCTCACATTCAATCTTACGAAGAGACAGAATGAAGATTTTTAAAAACTTATTCATAAATAACACACTAGCACAGCTCAATTATATATTTTTTTTCTTTCCAGGACCAAAAAATGTCATCAGGGACTCACACTCAGAGTGTCCCAGTGTTCCCAGACATTTCACTCCCTGTGGGAATAAAGTGGAAGATTCTCCCCATTGCATAAGGTCTTTTAACGACTGAAAGAGGTGGGCAGGAGCCTTGCTATGCAAGCATTTCTGCCACCACGTCACTGCCCAAGACAGTTCTACAAATGCCTTCCTACAGGCTCCCATTTGCCAACCCAGCCCCAATAAAAGGAGGATAATAAGGCAAAAATGCCCTAAGAATGTGTAGATACAGGAAGGGAAAGTGGAGGAAATGGCATTTTTCCACCTATTTTCAGAAATAAAAGCGGTGATGGACAAAAAAGGGTCAACAATAAAAGGTCCTTAAACACCTACTGCATATGTAGCCTGTGACAACTTGGTGCCTTACCTTGGTCTCACCATACCTACCAAAGGGCCTCAATCAGTCGACAAAAAATAAAAAAAGCAGAGAGAAGGCCAGGAATAATCCCTGACCTCCCCAAGTAGAAGAGGTCCTGCAATCCGTTCCATAATCCCACAACACTTTTTGACTTGTTGATGTTCACAGCCACCTACCAGCGCAGCAGCACAGTTGCAGGCAAGAAATGAGCACGGTTCCTCGTTCTCGGAGGCAGCTAAGCAGTATGTATGGTACTTCCAGGGCGATTATGTTACATGATGCTCTAAAATAAATTCAATTATTAAACAACACCATATGTCACTTCCCTCCAGCTGCAAACACAGCATACGGTTGCTTTGTGACAAAATCAAAACCCGCTGGAGAAAAAAAAAAAAATTAAAATAAAATTATTAGATGTCACTAAAAAGCTTCTTTCTTTGCTCCAGCGTGGGGTAATAGTGTAATTATAAGTTTTGGTAAACGTTACCCTCCTCTCTGAGCGCTTGTTTGACATCTCTCTCATTGCACTCAACCACCCACAAAGTGCCTGTGTGCGTAAGTTCTCCAGTGCACGTTTCACCCCTTGCTTGCTCATTCATGGGCTTGTGGCAACCGCAGGGCAGCTAACCTGCAAATTCAACACCAACGGCGCTGCCTCGTCTCCCAGCACAGCCGCCAGACCTCGCGGCCAGGAGGGCACGTTGCATGCAAGCAGCGGGTGGATTATTTTCCCTCCCACATCTCCTCCTTCCCCGTCTGAGAGCACCGCTCCCAGCCTCGTGCCCCAGCAGCCCTGCAGCCCGCCATCCGCTCGGCTGCCTGCTTTGCCCTCGGCGCGGCATCTGGGTGCTCAGCAGGTCACGTCGCTTCCCGGCCCTGCAATTTACCGAGGATCAAATGCTCCTCCTATCAGCCCAGCTGAACCGTTCATCCTTACCCTGATCATCTCCTGCCTCAATTACTGCAATCCTTCCTACCTGCTGTCCTATTCCCACCTGCTTCCTTCCTTCCCAGCCTGTTCAAATCGCAGCTGCTAAAATTATCTTCCTAGTCCGATAGTCTGGAAATATCCTTCCCTTCCTCCCAAGATACACATGAGCTTTTATTGTCCTCCCCTCCCACCCAACAAGCCATGTCCAACAGCACAGGCACACTCCCGACTCTGCAGAAATCCTTCCCTTGCACCTTGGATTTCATTTCTCATGGTGAGGAGAAGAGAACAAGAAAATTCTCACTCTTCCCTTGGTCATTCTTTAAGCAACCAAACCTACCTACACCCATTATTTTCTCCCTGCTTTTTGTTCCCATCACTGTTGTCCCTTACCCCAAGGTTTTTGTTACAGGACTTTCCATTACATAGCAAGCTCAAGAATTCCCAGGCAAAGTACCTGAAATAAAAAAGTGGGAACACTTACCACGTTATAACCTTAAAACCCATGCTTTATATAACAAGAACCAATATTGGCTTCCAGAAACTCTTCCCAGTTTTCTTCCTTGCTGAGTTCATTAACTGCTTAATAAACTTTTAATACTTCCTTTGTTGTCGTTATTGTTCTTGGCATCTAGGATTGATCCTTAGGAACACTGGCAACACGGCCAACAACTTAAAAGCAAGTTCAGGTGCTGTAAAATCTGTAAGACACAGAAACAGTCTCCTCTCTTCATCTTTTACACCTTGGCAATACCAGTAACTGTTGGTAGCATCCAAACCCCCAGTTTTAAAATCTGTGAAATCACCTTGTTGCTACACTTGCAAAAATTAGAAAAAGGAAAAGAAACACGAAGAGGCCTGGAGTTTGCAGCGTCGTCGCTTAATGCTGGTGTTTGAAGGGGGAAATATCAAAATCTTCCCAAAATACCACTCCTCCCTTGGCCTGTTAACTCCCTGCCTGGTTATGAAACTGATACGCTATGGAGGAGAGCGATTACAAATGCTGTTTCGCAGAAAAACAAGATCTGAGGGAGTATCACAGCTCTGGAGACCACGTGGAATTCGGCAAATAAAATACGGTCGCTCAAGTGGGAAGCGAAGGTGCAGGACAGAAGAGGAGATACCAAAGAGCCCCTGCGAGGAGTGAGGTCCCCGGTGAGCAGAGCTCAGAGTCGCATCTCCCAGACTGAACCCAGGAGACAGGAGGACCTCAAGCGAGGTAGCAATAAATGCATTTTAAAAGCTACAACTAAGACAAGACAGTAAAATAAAGATCCTTGTTTTTAAAAAAGTGTCCTGCAGAGAACGAGGAGGATAAGGGAATCATGAAAGAGCAACATAGAGTTATACAGCTTCCAGAGGAGAGATCCTGACAAGCATTAAAGCAAGCCTTTATTCATTTCTGGCTGGGAAAAAATGCACTAAACACTGTAGATACAAGATTGGCCACCAATTATGGGTGAAGAAGCTGGAAATAGAAAAATATATATAATAAAATAATATTCTTTGAGATTCAGAACACCTTAATTTGGTTCCATTTAAAAAAATATGAACAGTTTTTTCAGAACTAAGAGCAAAAGATAGAGAAGAAGCACATAAAAACATGACTGGATGCTAGCACAGCTGTGATGAAAAGCACCTTTAATTAATAAAGTTTCCAATCCCGACAACCAAGGATTGAAAACTATCTGACAAAATCTCATTAGCCCTGGAATTAAAGCACAAGTAGATCTAAAACTTTTTAAAGAGAAGAGTGAAGTGAGAGAGAAACCACATGTCTTGAACAGCAGGAGACAATGTAGAACCAATAATAGGATCCTAAGCTTAGGGAAAAAGTGGACAGTAAGGTCAGTCAATTCATTAGGAATAGCAAGAAAAATCTGATAACTAGTTCAGGATAAAGAGTAAAAGTTTTTGGCCATGGTTCAGAAATGATTATGTGGAACAGATAAACATCCTTCACACAAAAGACAACCAACTATATTGTGGACTGACACCAGCTTCAGTAAGAAGAAGGGAGGATAAGGCTAGATAATCCCATTGTATATGAGTTTATATCTGAATTTCACATGCTTTAAATTAGTTTTAAATCATTATTAGTTGATTTATTTAACTAAATTTGGCAAAGTAAAAATATTTCTTTCTCCTACAACTAAGAAAGCATATCTGTAATGCTTAGAGACAGGAATAATGGCTTATTACATAAACCTGTTGATAAAAATGTTGATGCGGAGATGTTTACCTAAATGTCAACAGATAGAATAAAAGGCATGCTAATTGGATTTATGCACCCAGGAAAGGATTTATGGCAGACAAACAAACTGTAGGTAATCGTAGGAGGTCTTCTGAGCTGCTATAAAACATGCAGAAGAAATGACTCCCTGTGATATAGGCACTGAAAAGCACAAACACTTTCAAAGATTAATTAGATAAATCCATCAAGGAAAGTTCAGCGTGACCTAATAGACACAAAGCTGTGGATACACGCCCTGGCTCAAAAAGTGCCTGGGATGCTCTTTTCCAAAACTAGAAGGACATGCTAGGGAAAGTGGTTTTTTATTCCCAAAAAAAGACTCTCTCTGCCAGTGACTAGCGTCAGGGGGATGCTGGCTTAGAACAGGAGCTTGGGTCCCTTCTAAATTCTTGGTGTGGTTTAGTCTTTCCTGAACCCTTCCACCAAAAGCTGGTAACTGAAGAGAAGGGAACTATCGAAGTGTCCTATGAGAGAATTTACTTTTCGCTGTGACTTACCTATTTCTGTGTTGTACGAGGGCCTTAGACCTGCTGGATGGGAAACCAGGAGGCTACGGGTGAGATTTCTGAGAGGCGATGTCCCACCAGCTCCGACACAGTGGGACACTACCGAGAACTCCAAGGGGAAAAGAGAAAATTGCTTCTTATTTGTAGGTAGGCACCAAACGGAGCACAAGAATGGCAGAAGGGCATCTCGGTTCTGAAAAATTCACATCACTCTGACTAGAAAATGAATTAAAACCCACTTACTTTCCAAGGTGCCTTCGGATCTCTACTCAAATATGAGAAGTTGTGATCTTCTCATAGCTCCCTACTAACCAACAGCTTTAAGGGAGATGTGACTCAACTCTTTCCGTGCCAAAACTTCCTGGAAAAGTATATTAAAAAAAAAGTACGTAAAAATCTTACTAAGAAATCTACAATAACCCAAATGGGATAAAAACTCTTCTATTGCAGTGCCTTCCGAGGAAAAGGGAAAAATAAACACGGAAGAGTTCTCTCTCTATAGACCCTCTTTGGAGGGACTGAAATGCACAGACGAGTTTTGTGTTTTGTTTCCTTGCTGGTAGACTATGAACTTCTCAAATGTGAAAGGGATCAGCTCCTTCCATCTCCGAAAACTTCCTTTGTGCCACGTTCTGAGAAATCCTCAGAGCTAAAAGCGTATTTTAACACCATCTGTCATAGTAGCCAACTTTCTGGACCATGCATTGCAGCGACTGAAATGCAGCCTGGCTCTGTGTTTTAAGGCACTCAAAAAAAAAATAATCCAGACGTGCCTGGGGTTTAAATGTGTTTGTTACCTAACACCAAAAGATATCTACAGAAGAGAGGTGTGTAAAAGCAATTATCTGTCATCCCTCTTCAAAACATCTGTCTAATCACGTAACCTTGTGGTCTCCCGTGTTCAACCCAGAATTGTCTACACTGGAAAAAAATAAAAAATAAAAATATGAGTTTTCTGTTTCTTCCTCAAAACACTGCAAATTGCATCACACATGCCTGCAAATGAAGTACTCAAGTTTTTTCCTTTTTGTTTTTTCTCTGACTGAATTTCCAACGTAGGGCAACAGCTTCCCACAACAGCTGGGCCTCTCTCAGTCTTGGAAACAATTTTTTTTTGATTAGGGCAAGTTTTCTACAAGAGGTAATCACTTCTGCTAGACCACCTACTGTAACTGTCTGACACAGACGTCTAAAGCTCTCATTCAGATCCTAAAGAAAAAGCAGACAAAGAGCAATAATGATCCTGTGAGCAACAGGACTGGCCTCACTGGGAGACACAGAGGGTGAGGCATTTATTGAGGTTCCAGAAAATGCAGCAGGTTCTCACCACCTGCATTGGGAAGGTCTCCACAAGGCAACGGTGATCCTTTATGGGTTGGCAATCTACATTTTCTTAAACTGGTGCCTTACCTTGACACGAGGCTAGGGCTTATGTTTCTCAGGAATACAGAGGAAGCACTTTTTTTGGCAAAAAAAAAAAAAAAATGAGAGACTGTAACCACCATTTTCATTTGGCTGAAGGATCCCATCGCAGAGCCACTATCACCAAGAGAACTTGAAATCATCGCTGGCAAAAAGCTGGGGAACCTCTACATTCATGATGGCCTGAACAGACGCAGGACACCACTTTTGTTTCATTTGAATCCACCCCACCTAAAGATTTTCCCGGGCTTTTCCAGTCCGATCTCAGCGCCACGTGTTGCAAAGCCATCTAATTCACCCTACACCGGTACCTCTGCTGTGACAGTCAAGATCTGGAAGTTTATTGCACTGCCTATGGCAATGCACAGCTCTCTGCTGACGTGCCCAAGCAGTAATCTTGTCCACGTAAAAAACCCACATCCCCTCGACAGAAGCATTTTGATCGGCACCAATGTGTATGATTTTAAGGGCTACCTCTAGGCATTGGATGAGTCAGCTAACAGAGGCGATTCTTTATCTGCAGGAACTTAATTACGTTCGATGGCCTGGATACCAGATATTACAGCCAATCTTCACGACCACGTGCCTTGGACTCTCAGCGCTGGGAGCAGGGCTGGACATAATGAGCGCATGCAGACCTAAATAGAAAAACTTGCCTGCAAAACTACTGGGCATAAAAGCATGAAATGGCTGTCCACCAAGAAGATATACAGAAGGTTAATTCTACATATAAATTCACTGTTGGAAAGAGAACAACGGGAGGGGATTTTCTGAGTTTTCTACTTAGAACCACAGAAGCATTCAGGTTGGAAAAGACCTCTAAGATCATCTGGTCCAACCTTTAACCCAGCACTGCCGAGCCCACCATTAAACCATGTCACTAAGCGCTACATCTCCACGTCTCTTGAATACCTCCAGGGCTGGTGACTCAACTCCTTCCCTGGGCAGCCTGTTCCAATACTTCACAACCCTTCCAGTGAAGAAATTTTTCCTAATATCCAGCCTAAACCTCCCCCGGCAAAACTTAAGGCCACTTCCTCTTGTCTTATCACTTGGTGCCTGGGAGAAGAGACGTCTTCTAATCGATATTGCTTATTTGGAGTGACACAAAAAGCTTGACTTCTAGCATCTGGATACTCGTACAGCAGCTCAAGGAGTCACCTGCAGGGACAACCTTCCTAATTCGACTAAGAATTTCTGAAGCTGTAAAAAAAAGGAGCCTATTTCAGATCTGCATCTTGCCCTGTCCCTGTCTGGTACCTCCACATTGCCAGACATCAACTTTTTCTGTCCAAGGATGAAGCAAGGTCTAAGTGAACACTTAATGTAGCTGTCCCTAGGAATTCGTATGTAAACTGGAGTAGGTGGGATGCACAACTGGGAACGCTGGGATAAAAGGAACAGCAATGATGAGACTTCACTAAACAAGCTGTGACCTTCAAGGCCCAACACTGACACAAATGTTACTCCTAAAAACTGATTTTTGTGATTTAAGAGAAAAAAAATCGTACTCCATTTTTGAAAAAGGCAGTCAATAGTATTTTACATTTAAACTAGTTCAGCTGCAGCACACACAGTCCAGGAGACTGGACACACCAAGCACCTAAGATGGCACTGAAGCAAAGGCAGCTTTGGAAAGCTGAAGCTGCTTGTCGAGTTTGATAGTAAGGAGTTGAAGCCCGACCAAAAGGCGCTCTTCTCTCATCAGATGAGGTCCAAGAGCTTCTACAGTAATACCTTGTTTTTACATCAAATCCATAAAATGACACAAGGGCTGCAGTGCTCGTAGCTTACTTTGAGCTAATTCAAAGGACCCCACAAAAAAAGGCCATGGAGATTGATCAACCCTGCTGGTGGTTTTCAATCGGTGGTGAGATTTCACAATTGGTTCAACATCTAAGCCGAAGTGCTGGTGATTGACACAGGAAACACCAGAAGCAGGCATCTTTCAAAAAGTGGAAATTCGGAACATATTAAAATTAAAATATTTTCTCTCCTCCTTGTAAAAAAAGACCTAGAGGTGACCCTTCAGAACAGCATGGTGTACTTACAAAGAAATAACATTTTGTAATTTTATGCAAGCAAAAACATATCTAAGATTGAAAGTCTATAAAGTTGAAAGGAAACATATGGCTTTTTTCAACTGTTATTAGCCTAATTCAACTTTATCATTAGCTTACTCAGAGGTTAACACATTTCATATTTCAAATTACCAGTCGTATCTGCTACAGGCATGCTGAACAAATATCATATAAATCACAGAGCCTGACAAGATTTAATAGAAAAAGCTGCTAAATTGACCTATAAATATACCGCATTACAATGCATCAGCTGGTGTTGCCACTTTCTTGGAACCCATGGAAGAAATCAGGATAGTTGTCTTAATACCCTCTTTTCAAGTGTCTTACATGGTGGTGGGATTGAAAACTTAAACCCAGGAAAGCAATTTCACATCCAGTGCTTTACATCTGAGTTGTACCTCAACGGTGCTGCAATTCTGAGCTAGCCTCCAACACCTTCCCCTGTTCTCATCATCTCTGATCTGTCTGGAGCAACGGTTTACCTCTTTGACAAGTGCACTCACGGTGATTTTAAAATCCATTTTTCGAAACCCAGCAGTTCTGCAAACCCAATTTGCTTTGAATCTCATTCCCTCTTTGCTGGGGGAGGCAGAGTTTAATATTTATGATCCCTGCTCCTGTAAGGGAGTATTTGCAATCCTGATACATGTTACTGGGTTAATCATCTTTCTTTTCTTGAAATGTAAGTATCTTTTGTTCCTACAAGGTAATGAAGGAGAGTTACTCATCTTCATAATTAATCCTGAATTTTAATTAAACCTATTAACTGAACATGTCAAATGTTTGTCACTTTCAAAGCGGCGTAAGAATTACACTTAATAATAAATGTTACTTATCCGCGTGTTGCCCTGGGTTATACTGCTGCCACAGTATCTATAACAAGATCCCTATGCTATTTTATTTGGTATTAATATGATTTATTATGTTACAACAAATGTATTTTATTCACTCCCCTGTACCACCAGCAGCACAAGGATAAATTTCATTGTAGACCACGCTGGCGTGTTCTGTACAGCACACTGAAATAAATGAGCTTGCAATGACATATATACTCTTTCCCCTATCTTCCTGAACTTTGTGTAATAAACTCAAAATGCACTATTTATGCACCTCTTCTCCTGCAACCAGACTAGTCAAATGAGCAGCTCACATGAATAAACATAAGGACGTAAGGAAATGTTTGAAAGATCGGAGACCAAATTAGCAGGGTAGGGATCTTGTAATTTGAATATCCAGCAAAACTGCACAATATGAAGGACACCGGAGAACAGAAAAAGATTCTGCTCTGAAAAAAAAGATCCTAGAAAAACAAGATTATAGCTTTCCATGCTAAGTATCTGTAATGCCATACTTAATGCATTTGCTTTTCAAGCACCAGTTCTGCTTTCCCCTAAAAGCTAGTACTTCTCGATCCAAAAGCCAGCCCGCGTTGCAACCTTCTCACACATCCTCACCAAGAATAAAGACCTCAGAAACCCAAATCTCTACGAGCCACATCACACAGCCCTACAGTTCTCAATGCCCCTAAGTGATTTTCAGTCAAGATGCCCAAGACACCACTGAAGACCACCAATTTGGGGGAAGAAATCCATTTCTCAGATACAACAGAGACAGGAGAAAGTTGCCCTGGGAGAGGAGTGGTCCAAGGCTAAAATACTAGATGCCACAAACCACATCCTCCCTTTCCAAATACAGCTGAACTTCGTCAGCTTTGCCTTTGTTAATGACAAGATAGTGTGTTACTAAATTATGCAATTAATTCCTCTGTTCCCTTACTCCAATTTTCTCTCGGGAACAAAACACATTTTGCAACATCCCCTACACAGTCCCGTTAGTGTGGATGTAAAAGCCCCACGACGGTGATGCACAGGCAGTGGGTGGCTGTCTCTGGTGATCTGGTTTCCAGGGTCCTGAGCAATAAGCAGCACCAGAAGATGTAACTAGGAGAAAAGCAGAGCCATGAGTAAGCTTTTAAGGGCAGAATCAAGTTCCTTGCTAGGTAACCGGGTGAAATCAGGTGTCTGATTCTTTTTCTTATGTCTGATGCGGTAACTCCACCTATCTTAAATAGTAGTCAGCACTCTCCACACTACTAAGGGTGCCAATGTCATTCTAGTTTTCACCACCATTAATCTGTAGGGCAGAAAACGTTACCATTGTGACATTGAGCTATTAGAAATTAGTGCTTTTGATTGTGTATTGCTGAGTTTCATGGACATGCAAACATGGATGCTTTTTAATCAATGGAAGGGGAAAATGGAATATTCTTCCCAAGTCTGAGATAAATGAGAAATAAACTATTTACACAGGGGGCTTCAGATACAAGAGCATAAAGCACCCTTCTAAAAAGTGGTGAACAGCAAATAGGTCTCTTTGCCTGAGGTTCCAGGTAAAGAAGTTTGTCAGCATTTTGTGAACCAGCTTTTCTACACCTTTTATATTTTTGCCAGTCTGCATCATCCCAGCTTTTGAAGACATGTGAAAGGCCAGAGTCCAGAAACACTAAGCCATATCTGAGACACCACCATAATTCACCACCTTAATGGATATATTCTTGTTCCATTACACAGGTATTGATTTACGCTGTGTTGTAATAAATATTATGGAAGCTTTTTGACACTGACCAGCTTGCAAGCTGGTAATCAAAGAGAAACAACTGTAGCAACCAGATCTATAAGGAAGCATTTTTTGCCATCAGATAACTGCCAGTGTAAAGACCGAGAATGCCAAACCATGGAGATGAAGGCAATCATACAACAGATGGGTGTTCATGCACCAATAAATTAATAAATAATCCAGCTAGGCCCCTTCCTCTACTGATTATCAAAGCACTAAAACCAAGGTGGCTATATGAAAGCACTTCAATTTGCATGCTTTGGATTCTCAGTGACACATATGATTTACAGCACTACAATTATATGCAGAAGCAGCCCTTGGAAAGCCACTTCAGTAGCAGAATTTGGAGAAAAAAGGCATACATTGCCTTATACCTAAACGAGACTACAACGAACCAAAAGAGAATGAATGAAGTGGGAAGTTATTAACACTCAAACCACACAACCGTATCTGCGGACAGAAACAAGCTCTGCCCAAAAAGAGAATCAACACCCGGCTGGCAGAAGTGAGATTTCCCCTGTGTTATCAAATGCAGTGTGGACTCCTGATTCAGTAGCAGGACTGAGAGTGAGGAGATTTGTCCTCATTGTGGCAAGGAACCCAAGCAGATGACACTGCAGAAGACCGATGAGTTGCAAGGAAGGGGGGGAAACCTGACTCTTCTGCTAGATGCTTTGGGTAGATTTTCTCACTTGCTCCAAGTGGTAATCACACATTTTTTGTTGACTACGGAGGCACAGTATACATCTCTTTGCACTGATCTCAATGATCAAAGTCAAACCTACATCCTTACATAAATACTTTGCATCCTTTTTCTGCAATTTTCCCCAAACTTCCACTAGGAGGTTGTGCAAGCTAGTTAGGGACTCCAACCACTGTCTGGCTTAGCAATCTAATCGAGCTGACCACGGTCCTATGCGATGACCCCAGCACATGCATAATTTATCACTACTGATATACCTTGACTAGGTACAAAACATCTCTTAAATATCTTAATAACATGCAAAAGCCTGTTCTGCATAACCATTTCTGCAGGAAAGTTTCTATTGACTGTTAGAAATGTCTGGATAGGTTTCATTGGCATTCAGTAACACAGAACTGGAGCTATTTCAGTCATCTGTCTTGATTATCTAAAAAAATCAAAAGGAGCACCAAGCACAGAAAACACACGGTACATTCTCAAAGCAGCTGCAAATGCCCTCACCTTTTCCAGGAAGAATGCCTTTTGTAAGTGGAGGACAAGAGGTTGAACACGTGGATAGTTCAGAGCAACTTCACGGAACTCACTCTCCGTGTCCAAATATAGACTTACTCGAAATTTGTCATGATATTTTATAGCCACAGAACTGATTTCAGAAATTCAGACCAGAGCTATGTTTGGAGGAAAGCTGATGAAAAGATAAAAACTACACATGCAGCAAAAAAGGAAGGAATGATTTGCTGCTCACCTTGCACAGAAAACTATTAACTGATACATATATATAAAACTACATTAAATTAACTCACATTTGAGGAAAAAAAAAAAAAAAAAAAGTATACAAACTAGAAAGGTGGGATGACTGGAGTCTCTCCCTCAGATACAAATTCAGAGCAGTTTACCTGCAAGGGACGGACGCTTCCCCACAAGCCTAGGCAAGCCGCTCTGCAGAGAAGCACTTTTGTTTCTGGTGGACTGATAGAAATGATGTAGAGAAAACATTACAGATCAGACAGTCTTACAAAAATACATATATGTATCACTTCAGTTCTTTTTCCACTCCTCTTAGACATTTACTTGGAATAAGCAAACACTTTTTATGCTCAAAGAGGTTTGTTTCATTTTTCTTCTACAGAAGAATCTGAGTTAGGATGCAAAAATGGTGCTTCACTTCAATAGAAGCAGATGGATATTTTTGGTTTGATTATCCGACGTTGTACCACACACCAATGCTGATTAACTATTACTGCCCAGCACATGAAAAGACAAAGTCCAGAGGCACAGCCCCTACATTACTTCCTAGTCCACATGTACTTTAAACAACTATTTAAAAAAAATCCTGCATTCTAGCGGTGATGGATATGAAAGAGCAATCAATTTATGGGCCTAATTATGCCTACCCAGAATATACGTTCATATCTAGAAGCTGTGAGATGAAGGGAAGAATTATGGAAACATTTCGCTCCTTGTGCAAAATGGTACAGAATGATTCATAGAATCCTAGAATCATTAAGGTTGGAAAAGCCCTCCAAGATCATCTGGTCCAACCATCCCCCTACCACCAATGTTAACACTGAACCATGTCCCTTAGCACCAGGCCCAACCTTTCCTTGAACACCTCCAGGGACCGTGACTCCACCACCTCCCCAGGCAACCCATCCCAATGCCTGACTGCTCTTGCTGAGAAGAAATGTCTCCTCATTTCCAGCCTGAACCTCCCCTGGCACAGCTTGAGGCCGTTCCCTCTAGTCCTATCACTAGTTACCTGTGAGAAGAGGCCAACCCCCAGCTCCCCACACCTTCCTTTCAGGCAGTTGCAGAGAGCAATAAGGTCTCCCCTGAGCCTCCTCTTCTCCAGACCAAACACCCCCAGTTCCCTCAGCTGCTCCTCACAGGACTTGTCCTCCAGGCCCTTCACCAGCTTTGCAGCCCTGCTCTGGACACACTCCAGGGCCTTGATGCAACACCCAAGGCAAGTTTCCACTTACCAATTCACCTTCAGAGACAAGAGGTGACAAAGACGCATGTACACACCCAAACAATCCTAAAATGTTTTTCACCTCTCTTGTTTTTGTCTTCCATGATTAGACTGTCCCATAAAAACATCTAACTGGCATGCTAACATCTCCCCAAACCACACAGAATCCCACACCCGCGGTTGATGCCACAGATACCACAGTGTGCACACCAGAGGTTTGCTATTTTTCACTTGGCCTGCTGGTCACACAAGGCTACATTTATGGAGATTATCGATGGGCAGGATGCTTCCCGATAGGGATCAGCATAAACACGGCGTGTACCTGTACCTGTGTGCGCATCGCCTTCTGGCAACGAAGGCCGAGATGTGGGAGACGCGTGAATTTAATGCAGCACGATAATAAGAAGAAGTCTCTAGGTGAGAATATAATCAGCTGAGCTGGATTCCTCTAGAAGGTCTTAAACTGAAGGATTAAACTATATAACATACGCATTTATTTCCTTGAGATGGAGAAAGGAGAAGGAAAGTGGTAGAGTTGGAGGAATCAATACAAGCTTTATTGGAGCTGTAAATTAATTTACTGCCTCACTTTTAATTCAACCTGTTCTACCCAGACAAGCCTATGTTCATTTGGAGTTTCAGTGGGTATAGGTGACAGAAACAGCCATGCAGTATTATTATTTAAAGGTGAGAAGGGAAAAAACATATCCAGGAAATGTTATCCATGTAAACAGAACACCGTGATCCAGCATCACAGTTTTGTCTCCAAATTTAGGATTTTTTTATGGCATCCTCAACACGCTAATGTAATCTGTGCCTAGTGGCTCAGGAGCCTGAGAAGACACAGCTTCCACAGACCTTGAAGATCAGCTCAGTCACTAATGGCCAAGTGATCCCCACGCCTTTTGTGCTCCTTACATCAACAATATTTTGAACATTTAATTTCTTATATACCAAGCTGATGTGGGGAGGACGAGCACTTTCTGAAGATGACTCAGCACTGACTTGCCGGGGAAAGGTGTTCTGATATTCTAGCAATGACAGGTAGATAAAGGGTAGGCACAGAGGCATTCACATCATATATCTAAGGAAATAAAGTGAAGCATCTAGAACAAGATTAGACGACTAGATTAGACAGACAGCAGAGTCTATTTTTAAAGTTCCAATAATAACCACCTATGAGAAAACAAAATAATAGTGCTTCGGGAGATGAAAACTCAAACCAGCTGTCCAGCACGTTCCTGAGCTTTAGAGACACCAACAAAACAGAACAAAAATTTTAAAGGCATTTTGGTCATAGTTTCACATACTTGGAAGTCTACATTTCTCGATACAATACAAACTCTCCATTGATAGCTTAATTCTCTTGCCAAGCATTCCCCACCAGACATTTGCTTTATGCTTTTTAGTTCAGAATCCTGAGAAAGCTCCAGGACTGCATCTGCCTTATTTGGGCTGGGTTTGCAATGCACAGAGATGTAGCAGTTTGGGTACAAGGAGACCATATCAAAATAAGAGATGCAATCGCTTAGCGTGCAGCAGTTATTTCTTCACGTGGAACAGCATCCTGGATGCTACCCCTGTTGCGAGTATGATTTAACGCATTTATTTTACTACATGTAGAGCCTGCAGAGTCTGAAGAAGGGGCAAAATAAATAAGAAAAAAAAAATCTTTCCACCATAACTGCCAAATCCTGAACTTCTGTTTCTGCTCCTTGGAGACAAGCAGTAGTATTTCTGGTTTTGCAGAAGCAGCTCAGAAATGTGTGAAATATAAGACATGACTGGACAACATCCATGCAGCTCCATGCTGTATTTTAGTCTGTCTCATTTTCCGTGCAGAACAGAAGGGCTCTTGCAGAGCTTAAGGGCAGGTGATCAATGCCAGGCAAAGTGCAAACCGCCCCGGTCCCGTGCCATAAGCTGAACAAATAATTAGCAAACCCGCAGTCCAAGCACTGAGTGGCGAGTGCCTCGTGAAGCTTTCTCCTCCTCTTCCAGATGGATTAATTTTTAAAGATAACTTGCTTTTCTTTTCCAGCGGGGAAAGAGTGGGGACAGACTTCCAAAAATAGGCTAGCCTGTCACAACTGCTAACTGTCACGCGGTGCCGAGATTGGAGCTGATCTCTTGGGGAGGCGGCTGAGAACAGAGGGGAGTAAGGAAGGAAAGAGAAAGAGTAATTCCTCTTTCCATAGCACAGCCAGAAAGAAAATGAATAGACAACCTGCAATCAATCACAAATAATACATAAGCCAAAAATCAGTCATTCCAAGTAAAAATACATAAATGTATCAGTTTACCATCAATTATTAGCAAAAGCACTATATTCTAGAGCAACAAAACTGACGCCCAAATGTACTCTCTGTCCCAGGTCTCACGGGGACAAATACAACATTATTGCCTGTTTAAACAAATTGACCCAGCAAATTAAACCAAAATGCTCTCTTTAAATTCAATTTTCAAATGCTGTTCTAAAAAGGCTCCTGTCCATGTGGCCTCTGCAGTAAACAGACACACTGAAGCCACAAGATGATTAGAAAAAAATATGTTTAGTCTTTTATGAGATCAGGGACTATTCAGATTACATAAACCAAAAAGGTTATTTAGAAAAAAATACATAAATATATATTGTTATAGTTTTTATATTATATATGATTAATCCTAATAATCCAATCCAATAAACTTAAATCTAAGCAAAATTTGCTCTGTCTGTGCTAAACACTGGAAATTACAAGAAAAGGTAGGAGGAGAAGCTACAACTGCATCATTATTAAATGGACGAGAGCATAATCTCATTCAGCAGTGATCTTAGCCCTGTGCATCTAACGCATTCATTTTATTAAGAGGTCTGAAGCGGAATATTTGAAAACTGAAATCTTATTAAGAAAGTCTTCATCATCCTTGCTGGCGTTTTTCCTTCCCGCTGCATGAAGGAAATGCTTTTTGTCTGTATAATCTTTGCCAATAACGGGCTAATCTTTCTTCGTGGCCTGCCTTAGTCACATGTTGTTGTGGAACACTAAGGATGCACTTCGTTAAGCTGCTGCACCAGGTGCTTTCTGATACACCTGCGTATGACGTAGCATTGGCATCAGGTCAAAACAACAAAAGAAGACAACACAAAATTGGGTATCATCACTAATTCACGAACTTCATTTCCCTTTTTAGGTCTAAAATGCAGCCCACCTGTCAGCAGACAACAGGAGGTTTTGTAGTATAGGGTCATGAAATGCTGAATTAATAAGACTGACCTACAGACCAATGAAAATTATTTAATTTTTTAATGCTGACCATACATAGAGACCCTATCGATGACATCTGTGTAGCTGTGATTTGAGGTGCTTGCTACCAACAGCACTGGCGTGGCCTCTGCTGAAGGCCATCTCCTTCCCTTTCTTCAATGTGCCTCCTTCATTTATACTTCTGCGTAGCCCTATCCTGAAAAATAAAAATCATTGTAGCTAAATTTTATAATTACAATATTATGTGAAGCCAAAGAGTTGCATTGCTGGAGACAGGAAAGTACAGTACAAACCCTATTTATTATTATTGCTTTGTGGGGGCAAATGCTTCCGCGTGGTTCCAGCGTTGTGCACCAAGTGGAGGCTCCTGTGCCCAAGGCTGGGAAGGGCCAGGGGCAGCTGCGGTTCCTCCTCCTCAACGGCTGAGTCACGGCAAGTTTTTTGACTCTATGTCTAATATAACCCATTAAAATGAGTCTGATTTTATAGGGAAAGGAGATGAGTAAGGACTGTGCCAGCAGACATCAGCATTCAAGTTATCATAGATAACTGGGGGCTCTAACAAGGGCTCTATCACAGCTTTTTTTTCCTTCCCTCCAAATTTAAAGTATGAAAATAAATGCCTACTTAAAGAAATAAAATAATAGCCAGTGACAATTTGTTCTTGTTGTTGTTCATGCCAGAGATACAATAAAATTAATTCCTGAACTCAGAGGCTGAAAACGAGCTCATGAGAAATGCAATGCGGGCATTTAACCAAGCCCTAGCCTGGAGCCCTGTGCTCTCACACGGTGAGGGTTTATGAGAGCTTTTATGAGAGCTTTTGTAGGGCTCATCCATATCATGAACAGGTACAGAGATTACTGTCGGAAAGAATTTACTAATAACACACATGGCAACTTGCTGCAAGCTGAAGGGCCACAGAGCAAAATCACCCAGACCACAAAACAGCTGAGTTATGAACAAAATAAAAGTTTCCTCCGGGTATAGCAGAAGAACATCATCTGAGAAGAGAACGAGATGCCTAAGGCAATTATTTTGTTATCTAGAAGTGGCTTTAAAATTCAGATGGGCTCAGACCTGAACAAATGCAGTGTTTAGACAGCGGCATGTGGGGATGGTGGAATCGTTTTTTGGATAGTAATTCTCTTCTAATACAAATAGGTCAGGGAGAACCAACACCTTTTGTGCAATCACTGGCTCCCATGGCAGCGACTTCTGGTCAGCATCCAACAAATTAAATCAGATAGCGATCAACTGTCTAGCTCTAGTCAAAATTAGACCTACCTTTAAATAATCTTCTGTTCTTACATTAGAGACCCATGCGATATTGTTGGGGTAGTAAAAAGGAGAACAGATGAAGCCAAAGATCTCTAATAGAGAAGCTGAAAAAGGTCGTATCTTTAAGCCAAACAAATTGCACAAAATGGGGCATTTGGAAACAATGACTGCAATTTCTTCCCTGAATCAAATCTACTTAAAGATACTTCTTTTAGGCAAATAGCAAAAAAAAAAAAAAAAAATGTGCAACATGGCCACTTTCTAACGTATCTCCCCAAGCACCCTGGCAGCTCCGCAAATTGGCACATCCCATGCCTTCAGCTCAGGGACTGATCCTCCCAGAGAATGCCCACATTATTTGGGCACCCTAATGAGAGAGCCAGAGCCAACAAAATCCTCTTTTACAGTGGAACAACCTCTCAATTCCACATTTCTGGGTGGAAGAGCAGGACGGGAACAATGTCTCTGGGATACTGACGCTGGAGAAAAAAGAATCCTCCTATAGTTATTTTGTCAGGTCAAACCTAAAGGGTTGCCAAATTGCTTGGATACCAACGTGCATTCACCAAGCTAAGCACTGATTCATTGCACTCACTGGAACGAACTGCTGGTTATTGCTATTTGCCAATTATCTGCTCCCACCTTTCCATTACTGAGATAGTAATGCGTGTATCACAAAGGGTTTTGAGGGAGTGACAAAGATTTTTGGCTACTGATAAACAGCGCTGCACAATTTACAAAACCAGAAGGTTATTTCAAGACAAAATTGCCATGAAACACCGTCATTTAAATAATGAATGGCTATGCTTGCTTGCTTGATTTCTTTCTCCTAAAATAATTTTTCTTCCTTTCTGTCAGTTGGCAACAAATACATCTTAACATTTGCATTTCAAGCAAGAAGACAAATCCAGACAGTTGCTCCAAAAGGACTGGAAAATGTGTTGTAAACTCTGGTATGTACAAACCTATCAACGACGTCCAAACTTAGGCAGACAGGGAAGGCATTAGCAGCTTGTCAGAAGCTCGGGAGGAACCCCAACTTTGCTCAGAGAAATTGGAAATTGCTCTTCTCCCCCACTTGAAAACATTGTTCAGCCACGTCCCAGCTTGCAATATCCATCCACTCAGGTCAACGTGGAGCACCTTGTTCTGCTCACTGCCACAATGCACAGCAAGAGACACTAAAAGTCCTTTGCATTATTTATGACCAAAATGGCCCAAACAGGACCTAACTTTTTTTGTTTACTTGTTTTTGTTTGTTTGTTTATTTGTTTTTTAAATCACCAGCAGTCACTATGGAAATCACAGGCACAGTATTCAAGCCAAAAATGCCCATTCAGGCATCATAAAATAGCTCCAACTTTTCATTACTATTCAGTGTAATTATGAGAACTAAAAACTAGCTCAATTGCTATCAGTTTATGTTTGCACAGAATTAATAAGTCTGGGATTTAAACAACAGGCAGTAAGCAGACGAACTAGTACACACATGAGGGAGGGAAGGAAAAAAATACCAAACCCACAGTTTTCACACAGGTCTTTGGCTATGAGATGTCTATAAAGCCACTGCTCAAGTATTTGCCTGATAGAATCCTAGAATCATTAAGGTTGGAAAAGACCTCCAAGAGCATCTGGTCCAACCAGCCCCCTACCACCAATGTCACCACTAAACCATGTCCCTTAGCACCAGGCCCAACCATTCCTTGATCACCCCCAGGGACGGTGACTCCACCACCTCCCTGGGCAACCTGTCCCAATGCCTGACTGCTCTTGCTGAGAAGAAATGTCTCCTCATTTCCAACCTGAACCTCCCCAGGTGCAACTTGAGGCCATTCCCTCTAGTCCTATCACTAGTTATCTGTGAGAAGAGGCCAACCCCCAGCTCCCCACACCTTCCTTTCAGGCAGTTGCAGACAGCAATGAGGTCTGCCCTGAGCCTCCTCTTCTCCAGACCAAACACCCCCAGTGCCCTCAGCCGCTCCTCACAGGACTTGTGCTCCAGGCCCTTCACCAGCTTCGGAGCCCTTCTCTGGATAATTTCACTCAAGTTTGCAGCGTCATGGTCTCAAAACATAACTAATTTAGAAACTGTCTCAATCAATGTTGTGTTTTTTGGTTTTTTTTTAGCAGAAGAAGGACATTTGCCAGAGAATGCCCAAGCCTGAAGGCCATAGCTGTGGCATGCTCGGCTTCCTTCCCAAACAGAAAGGACTACAGAACAAGTCTCCCTCATCACAAAATCTACCCCAAAGACAGCTTCACCACCTTGCTTTGTCGAGCTAACAATAAAAGAAAACATGGTAAACAACGCTGCTCAGGGATGCTCTTGGATTTTTATAATAAAAGACGATAGATGATGCTGAACACGGTTGCTCCACTGACTTCCCACCACATCAGAGATCACCATGTAATCTATAGTGTGTGTGTTGGCACTTAAAATAATGGTATGCTATAAATAATAAATACAAGGGATAGCATAAGAAATGAGACTGGGAAAGCAGATATGTGAATTACACAATTTCAAATAAACACACATATATGTGTATATATGTACAGAGAGAGACAGCACAGACCATCTAGCACGGCTGGCTTTCAGCTTGAGATGCTGCAAGGGTTGGCGGTGCTTTTAGAGGCTGTTTGTATCATTTTATCTCTGTCTTTAGAACAGTATTCTTGTGAAAAGAAATAAAATATTCAAAAGGTTTAATTATTTTTTTCTCTGAGCATCCAGCAATCCCTCTGTGAATTATTGTTCATCGCATTCAAACAGACAAAATAAATCCACCACAGCTAACTATCAAGATCCTCCCACCCACAAATAAATCCTAACTGTTGCCCACTTCCAAGCTGAAAAGAATACTAAAAAGCAAAGCCACAGCCACAGTTCAGGTTACACTGAAACGATCAGAGAATTAACCTTCAAAACTGTTTTGCATGAGGGGAATGTCAGAAGCACAGAAGAAAGTCACAAAAATATTTCATCGAGGAGTTCTGCAGATTAGCAAAAATAAAATTGAGGAAATTGAGGTGTAAGAAAACAGATTTCTCATCTGTATCTTTTAAACTGAAATGATACTTTTATTATGCATTAATATATTTGAAGATTGGTTGGCTTGTATGGGCAGAGGGTGGGCGATATGACCTCCAGAGATCCTCTCCCTTCACGCTGAAATTGTTCTGCAGAAAAGAACTGAGTTATAGGACAAAGTGAGGGTGGTAAATCCCTACCGAGAACACATCTCCCAATAGCCTTGAATAATTTATAGCAGTATGATGCACTGGTCACTCTAAGAAAATTTCTGCAACGCTCAAAGATTCTACACATGCAGTTTTCCTTATTTTTATATTAAGCTCATCTCTTTGCAATAAGGCAACCTTGCAGAGTTAGAAGGCCTTTCACAAGATCGTATCAAATGGGTGATTCTAATGGTCTTCAAACACAGCTCCAGCCGGAGTCTCAACTTACATAGCTTCAAGCAAGAAACACAATTTGGAGGCAGCAATTTCTCCCTTATGTTCCATTTTATTCCAGAATACTACACTAATTCTAAGGGATTATAAATGCAGAAATGCAATAGTAACGTCTGTCTCTTGTGTCTCTAATAACAGTGTCAGAAAAAGGTGAAGAAATTAAACCACAAAACCATACGTAGACTCACACAACTGCTCTTTGTACTGATGTCTGTAAAGATGTGCTGATTCAGAGTGGCTTTTGGGTACATTATTTCTGAAAAACTAAAGTAAATACTGAGAAATTTGGCAAGACAGCTCTCCCTAGGCTGTGATCCTACCTCAAGGCACAAAGGTAACATCCCCAAAGGACTGTTACTGAAGGGAGAAAGCAATCCTTTCATTAAAACTCAGAGGACAAAGGGCATCACCACAGATAGCTGTGGTACCCAAGAGATGAAAGGTGTATGGAAAAGCTCACACTGCTGGGGGTGTACCCAACAACTCAACCTTCCCCAAACCAACCAGCACATAAACCCAACCCACATAGCAAATCCTGCATTGGGGTAAAAAAGAGGGGTATCTTTGTGTATGCGTGTATTTATACATGCACGCCATAACTTATAGGCAAAAAACCCTACCGAATTCTGTCGCATGCTCTGAAATGAACAGTGGCGATTGTACAACCTGGCTGTGAGACTTCATTCATCAAGCCCCAGTTCTGAAATACTCATCTCTGGTAAGTTCTGACTTTGTGTGAGGACGCTGAAGTTGACTGCTTGGTAAAGCAAACCCAATCCACTCAACTGACCTCAAGCAGGAGTTTATCAAGATCTTTAACCATGAGACAGACCTTTATTCTTTGGATTAATCTCTCCCCTGTGTAAAAGGATGGCTTCAAATTCAGCAACAGCAAGGCCCATCTCTCCTGCACCATGTTCCTTCAAAGAGCCGCTTCTCTTTTCTTCTTTCAGGTTCACAAAAGCTCTGATCCCAATGGCTTTAGGACAACTTAAGCATGGGCATTAAACATACCCCGAGCAGCCTACAAGAGCACAGCAAGATTAGAACCTTACAGAACTGTAACTCTTCTGCAAGTTATATGCATTTTTCCTTTTTTGTTACCTAAAGAGTCAATCAGTGAACGGAGTGATTTTCCTCTCAGGATCTGGGCTTATTTTTAAAACATGATTAATGGGACATAATGGAGCACTGGCTCTTAGGTTTGACAGAAAATAAAAATTCAACTGAACATGCTCCACTTTAAAAAATGCATAAGGATAACTAGAGCAAAAACAAAGCAGTTATGTTCTGCGATGTCATCTCAGGTCTGCTCTGAGAAAGCATTAGCAAACTGAGATATATTTAGAAGAAATTAAGGTGGTGGTATATGTCTGATCTGTTCAAACCTCATAGGAAAGGAATTACGAACCGGGAAAGACAGACTTTTACATTCATCCCTGGTTTTCTGCTCCCTGAAATGTTAGCAACCATGACTACCAGACGTCAGTAGGCTCTTGTTTTCATCACCGAGAAATACCAAAAAGTAATAATCTCCCATCAAACTTCTTAATATTTCAAAAAGAGAAGCTTTTCAAACTTTGGCTGCAAAAACAGAGAGGTGCTGTCACCCACCTGGCCTATCTGGGAAGTTCCTTTGCCTATGAACTAGCGAAGTACCGCTTCTTAACCTTCACTCCTTAAAATCAGGAGTTGCCATGGTAAGGACTGGGCAGCAGCAGTCTCAAACAACCTCACGACAGCGGTCTGAAGCAACATCTGGGTCAACACAGGCTATAAAAAGAACTATAAAGCCGCTCTTCCTCAATGCCCGCTTAGTTTGGAGACAGCAAAATGAACAAACAAACAAGAGTAACCCCAGTGAAATTTAAACAGTGGTTGCAAACACGGAGACGTGGACTTTGATCACCTTGGAGCATGTGGCAATTGTTTTCCATCTCAGGCCAGCGCGGTGTCTGCAGGAGAACAGGCTGTCTGTCTGCTTTCTTCCCTTCTCCCAGAATAAGTGTCTGCAGCAGCTTAATTATCAAGTTACAAATAAACATATTCAGCTTGGTGCATACATTCAATTACAGATAATGAGCTCTAGACAAAAGCTATTGAACTATAACTGATACTCTAACAGCCAGTACACAACAAGCAATGATTAAATGATACGGACTAGGGACAAGAAAAGAAATTCTCATTCTTCCCTTCAGAAACATGCAAAGCAAGGAGATTTTCTGGGGAAAATCTGACAGAGGTAATTCTTAATACCTATTATTTTCCCCAGTCTCATCCATTTTTCACACAATTACAGTGGAAGTTCAAGTGGTACTCAAAATTTTCAATCTTTGTGTTGTCATTTCAGCGAGATGTTTACAAATAAAAGCTTACAGTGTTTGCTAGAAGTTGAATTTTATAGTACCGTGAGGACGCGGCATAATATGCTACATGCTTGCATATAAAACTAAAGAGGAAGCGAAGCCTGAAGGCACACTTTGGTAACTTCAGTAATTTTAATAGTCTGTAATGATAAACCAAATAAAATCCAAGTATTAGGAAGTCAGGAAATTCAGACTTGCAGCGTACCTTAAAGGAAATGAAAACATCACAAGTACAGACAGGGAGAAATGAAGTCAGTGGAAAACTCTGACGTCTGTCCAGTGAGTCGGGCACGGTCAAGAGCTGCACAGATTAATCTTTCCCAGCTTCAAGACAACTTACAAATACCACATGTAGCGCTTTGAATGCTGTGAATGGCTACGAAAATGTTTTGCTCTCTAAGGTTCACGACATAGGGAGTGTTTTTTACATTACCCTTTTCTCTTTCCCTATAAGCTGAGTTTTCATTTGCAACAGCATTAGGATTCAAGGGCTCCTCATGCAGACCTTATCAGAAATAAGATTTCTTTATCTCTTCAAAAATGACTGTCGCAACGTTCCATCTGAAAGGTCTGCTGTAATCCTTCAACTTGGATTTAGCTTATGCAGATTCTAAATATAAACTAATCTAAAAATATTAACAACTGCTTCTCCTCGGTATCAGTCCAGCGGTCGCAGGTTCATCATCATTTTTCGCTTTGGCCAAGCCGGTTCAGACTGCACTCTCCTGATAGCACAAAATTAAAATCTCAAGCACTGCCTCCTGCGTGTACCACGGCAAAACCAGCTGCACGGACCAGCAGGATGCTTACAGATTGCAGAGGGCTTTGCGAGGGGTGTTTCACTTTGTTGCCTATTGTTAGAGGAAAATTGATTTCTCTAACCACGGTCAGTGGCCGCCTTGCAGAAGACCGCAGCTATGACCTCCAAGCATCTCAGTCCACAGCGTGGCCCTGGGTTAATCCTGGCACAGGGGAGCAGGTAGCACTGGAGGATACAGCTTGCAAAGTCTACCTCTTCCAAGTCAACGGGATGCTGCCAGCTTGCTGCAGCTACAAGTGACGAGTTTCCCTACCTGCCAGGGTAGACATAGAATGGAAGAGACCTTAAAGGTCATCTAACTCCAACCCCCAAAGCGTAAGCACGTTCCACCAGCAGCCAAGGAACGTTCACCTAATACAAAATAGGTTTTCCAGTAATCCTGGAGCACGTTACTTTGACAAAAAACAGCTGCTTTCTCCTAAGTATAGCCCAGCTGTCAGCCACAGAGTGCTGAAGGTACTGCTCCTTGACAATAACCCCTTCCATAACACGTCCCCATCCCTACACAGCTTTGCTGTCTCCTCTGGGAGCCAGCATGTTCTGCTCCCAAGGTCAAGGCAAGCTGACTGTCCCTGGGCTTCCCGTTACAGCTGATGACCCTGAGTTGTATGTGGATCCACATCACCCTTGCTATGTTATGGCAAATCCCAAAACTGGGGCCTGACTGCCATTGTCCTTGTCTTACAGTAGGGATGAGCAAGATGCTGGATTGGAAGACGCTCTTGGAAGATGCTGGACACTTGCAGTCTGAAGGGTTACATGAAGAGAGCAAAACTGGGATATTGCAAAGAGGGAAAAACCAACTCAACAGCTGATTTTTATTTTTTATTTGGGAAAAAAAATAATTTATTGCATGGGAGCATTCTAGCCATTGGCTACAGTGTACACAGGATCATGTGTCAGACTTTCTAATGAGGCAAGAAGCAAGGAACTTTTTGCAAGGAAGAGCTTTAGTGTTTGGATTCCTTTTATCACTTTTTTTTTTAGCATAGGATTTAATTTGTCTCTTCGAATGATCTGGTTCTTTCTCAGCAGTATCAATTCCTTGCTAGTGCTCCAATCTTGGCAGTAGTGACACTTGATGTTTATTACTTTTGCCTGCTACACACTGCCTGGCCTTCCAAGAGCTGAAACGCTCAAAATTCAGATGACAGAGCTGGCCTCGTGCAGCCTGCTATTAACACATCAATCAGTGGTTGGCAATTAGTGAACAGATAATCCAACCATCTTTTTTAAAGGGTCGGAGATTGGTTGTTGACAAGGTTTGGAGGTCATGGTTTAGACTGAGTATTAGGGTAACCTTGGTCTGGAACAGGTCACCCACAGGGCCTGTGCAATCTCCGTCCTTGGAGACTTTTTATATCCTGGTAGACCACTGACACCTGACCTGACCTACTGCTGGAAAAGACCTCCAAGATGATCTGGTCCAACCATCACCCTACCACCAACGTCACCCACTAAACCATGTTCCTAAGCGCCAGGTTCAGATGACCACCAGAGGCCAAACAAAATTTCTGTGACTCTATGGAAGCTTGAACTACGTTATACGGACATACAATCGTTGCTGGTTTCAGATATTCATGCTATAAAAGGACAATACACCCAGAAAATACTTCTAGCCCTACATGAAAGGTCGCTCTAAACACACCAACGTGTAACATGGAAGGTCAGGAGGACAACACAAGCGGTAAAACCCAGAGGAGATTGATCAGGCAGGTCTTTTGGCTCTGTTGTTACTGTTCACAAGAGTAATCTTTTTTTTCCCCCTCTATGTTCATGCCTAAATCTCATCTGAAGGCTTAATTTCAGTTCATCCTTCTGGCCAGCAACAGTTAAAGCCATTAAAGGCTGAGCTAATGGTGATGTCTCCATTTCTCTAAACTATATTTCTGAACAACTCACAAACTTGCTACTCTAAACAGTGTGCCAGCACATAAAACAAAAATCAGCATCCAATATTATCATGGTTCCATTATAATTGACACATTATTTTAAATAAGCTATTATTATAACATAATTCGAAGAACATTTGTGCCTTTAACAATTGCTGTTACCAACAAAGTTGCACAGCTTTTTTTTTCTTCTTCAATTCTTTCATGTAACCTAAATAAGACAAAAAAGCCATATATCTGCTCAATGAAATTACAGGGTAAATTCCATTTAGTCCCCCAAAAGCGAGACACAGATGAGCACATGAAAGCTCTGGAGTACAAATATATTTCCTGGGGCAAGCAGCAATGGGCAGAGATTGCAAAGATGCTTGTTAAAATTATTTTTCTTGAGCTAAAATCTAGTAGTCACCAATGAACCAAGTCATGAGAATACTGAAAACTCGTCCCCTAGTCCCACTAATTATCTCCACTTCATTCCATTTATAAAGTGCTTTTACTTACGCAATGCTTTTGAGACATGGAAGATAAAATGGAAATCAAAGAAGCCAGAGGTGGTAGGAGCTATGGCAAACCGAGGGGGCATTTATTTCATTATCAAAGATACGTGATGGCAAATAAACACGATGAGCACCAAAGTACAATATCTCTGCAGAGAACTGCGCTTCCAGCTCCTGGTCACTGTCCTAGTTTTATGATGCAATCGTAGAAAGAATTGGGTCATTATTGTGAAGAGTGTGAGAAAAATCACGTGCAATGTATTTTAGACTTAATTCTTAGCACTAAGATTACTGTTTACCGGAATAAGTCATCAGCTACTGGAACAAGTTGATGTCTGATGCAAACACTGCATGAAACACATTTATACATGAGCTTCAGGTTCTTAAATAAGAGGCCTTAAGTACACCTTTTCTCTTTTCCATAAGAGATACGTGAGTCAAAAAGAGACCCAGCAAGTAAGACACCAAATAACTCTACCCAGAGCCTATTAAAATATTTGATTTCAACTGATTGTTCATTTTAGTATGCACATTTCATTTTAAAAGAAGCCCAAATAAATTCAGAAAACAAGACACAGGGCAGATGCCAGCCCTGTTGTTTGCTCTAGTACTAGAAGGCAGCTACAGCTGCCCTCAGAAAGAGAACTAGATGTTACAATATTGCCTCTCATCACCTAATTTCAGTTTAGCTGAAGCCACACAGCCAGCTTCCGAAGTGTGAAGGGCACTGGGGCAGATAAGTTGCTGTCAGATGGACTCTGCAGATCCAAGCAAGCTTTGGAGGAGACTTCAAGCTCAGCCGGGAGGAAACGTGGAGATGACAGGTGCATCTTTACGTCTTGCCTCTCGCTGAGAACAAAATCCTTTCAAACAGCAGGGAAGCAGTTCTGTTTCCCTGAAAGCCACAATCCCAATTTGTCTCTGAGTGAAGTGCAAGTGTCAGCCTTCCTAAAGAAACAGTCACAAGATGAAGCACTGCTTCCACCTTCCTTCGTCAAATCGCTTGGATACTCCCAAGAAGTGGGAATCTGTCTCCAGCGCTGCCTCTAGCACAAAAACTCTGTGTCAGGAGCCCCACACTTCTACTATTCCACATTTTTGCATCAGAATACCATCAGTTACTCAAGGGAAAGGTGAAATTGTCAGTGAAATTGGCTGTGATGGCTGAGGACACCATGAGGTGAAGAAGACAGAAGCACTTGACTTGCAGCCTTGCTCCAAAGATGTTTAAAACTTTCCTCCTATGTGAGCTGCTTGGATCTGTATTTCACCGGCCCATGAAACCCCCTGGATATGAGCTAGGAGGCAGCATGGCCACAAGCCACATCTTGGGCTCAGGAGAACGTCATTGTTACCTCCCAGATGAGTTCCTCAGAGCCAGGTACGTGGACAAATCGACGTTGTGGGTGATGCTCACAACGTTGCTAGCAAATACACGTGGCCCGTCTTCCAAAGGTCATGCAACTGGTGTGGTTAACCACTTCCTATAACCAACCACACCACTTCAAATCCTTCAACAGCGTTGTCCAATCTTCATTATCTCTCTTCTGCTAACAATAAGAAATTCTCTGCATATTTTACAAGTAGTTTGGCCACAAAAGAAATCCACTTAAATAATCAGCAGTGAGATCTCTCCACTGGTACACATGTATTATTCATTACTACATCATCTCAACAGCTTGCTTAACATGCCAGGGGCTTCTCTAACTTCCCACAAAAAGGCTGACAGAGAACTTTTTCCCCATTTTTAAGAATGCACAAATTAAGTTTGGTCCATGCGCTAAAGCCTTCCTGTTTCCTCTTCCTGTAGCCCTTAAGCAGAACAGATCACGGGAAAATCCATCAGACGAAAGTTTGACTGAACGATTTCTCAGTTCATCACGGGACCACAGTTTCTATTGTTAGACACGGATAAACCTGCCTGCATTTGCACTCTCCCTGTTCCACGTGAATGGAAGACAAAGCAGCTCAAGTAAAACGCTGACCTGCTCTTTGCACATGAAATAACGATCTATCGTATTTGCTTCAAGAGGCAGAAATTAAAAATGGAAAAATCCTTGTACAAGTATTTCTAATATGAGTGGCACTGCAGAGGAAGGGGAAGGAGAGAGAAACAGGTATTTCTCTCCTCAGTGTGGTGTTTGGGGCAATCAGCTGGGCACAGGCATCTCTTTCAAAGAGAAGTCTTTTGGTGAAAAAAAAACACCAGGAGCCACACACTAGGTGCTACATCCCACTCACCTGGTAGCCACCAGATACCACCTCTTTGCTGAGCTTTGGAGGTCTCAGATGTAGGTCCAACCCCAGTGATGAGACCTCCCAAGCCAAGAACAACTCAATTCTATTTCTTGTTTATTAATGCGATTGTTTCTTCTTAAAATGAACCCACTACAGTCAACCAACCAGCCCACCAGAGTATCTTCCCTGAAGCACTGTACTAACTCATTTCTGCTTTTGCAAGTTAAATAAAACCAGAAGAAATATATATATATATTATATTATATATATATATAATATTATATTTATCTTTATATATATTATTTTTATATTATTATTTTATATTATTATTTATAATATATTATTAATATATTTATATATATATATATATTATATATTTTCATCGTTTTCCTTGTGCCTTTGTCCTCCTCATGTAGACACCCATTGTCTTTGGCTCAATGCCCTTGCAATTCAGGTATGCCGTATTATGTTCTCGGGGATAATAAAACCTTCTCCTCAGCCCCAGAAGTCTTGGTATGCTTTCAGCAGGTTGCAGAAGAACAGCTGCGGATACAAAAACTAAACGAGCAGCACACAATGTTTAAAGTTGACTACGGTTGACTAAAGAAGCGGGGATGATAGATGGGCACCCTTTGAATAAAAATGTAAACTCACTCTCTGGAGCTGAAATACGTGTCTATCCACCTGCTGTACAGATCAAGCCCCTGCTGTATGTGTGAGCATCTAAAACTGGGGAAAGCTGGTGATCAAACCATGCCAAAGCTGGAATAGGAACTGTGTCGCTCCTCTAGTGGTATCCTGGAGGCTGCACACAGACAGCAGCAAGACCCACAGCTACCACCACCATCATCAGAAAAGGATCAAGGATTCTGGATTACCCAAGGAAAAATGTTTTTCTTTCCCTTCCCTTTTCATCACTGCCCAGTCACCCAACTAAAGGCCAAAAGAGTATTTCTGGGTAACTTTACACATGCTGACAATCTGTCATAACCCAGTTTGACAGATACCCTGCTCCTCCTGATGGCATTTACTGGTACCCCAGTCTTTAAGCAAATACAATCATATGTGGTATTGGTAAAATGTGATTTCTTTTCAACAGGAGCTGGTATTAGTGTGCAGCCCATGAGAGGAAATCTCTTCTCAAAAGCTTAAATCTGGATTCTACAGGCAGATGGCTTTACAGCTTTGTTCGTTGTTGGTTTTTTTCCTTATAAATTTATTTTTTAATTCAAAATAGCTATTTGTGATTAGCCATCAATAGTGCAAGATGTCTTTGAAATAGCAGCAATTCTACTCACTCCGCTGTGAAAAGTGACAAGAACAATCCTGTACATTTCGATGCTAAACGAAGTTACGCACATTGCACCCCGCCTCACTACGTCACTGGTTCCAGCAAAGAAGCCCTTCAATGACAGCACAAAGTCATCTGGCCAACCAGGCAATGAAAATAAAGCACCCCTAAAAATCAGAGATTTCTGGTCCTTTCGTTGACTGTTGACCAATTTTTTAACTGGGTATTTTTTTAAAAAAATACATATTCTGCTTTGCTGTTGTAAGTCTTTTTCATTTAAAAAGAGCTCTTGCAGATTATGTGAACGTCCTTCCAGCATTAGACATATGGGTTGGAACATCTTTTTATCACATATGACAGGGCAGGTCAGACCCCAGAGAAACATGTTGTGAAGAACACATCAGTAACAAGAATAATTGGCTACACAACACACCTTGAGAACTGTCAAAAATGCATGGTTTTTATGAAAAAGCAACCTTTTTAAGTATGACTTCTGATGTTGTTCAGCACTGCCCCATATGCCCACCCAAATGCCATTTTTAAACCCCGAGGATATATTTAGCACAGCATACATCATCCCGCTGTCGTCATTTCATTGAACAAAGCAAAGCAGGATCATGCTAAATGATGCATCCTCAGCGTGTTTCAAGAGCACGGCAGTGAAAGGACTGCAATACCAATGAAGTTTAAAATGTTGTCAAATAAGCTAAAGAACTAAGCCGAAGACGGCACAATAGATATCAATGGAGTTGAATTATGAAGTCAAGAATAGATGGAAACATAAAATATGCTGACATACGAACCGTATCTGCTCCTGCCTAGTCTGTGCTCCCCCGCCATTCACATAAGGCACCATCTGATCTTTCAAGTTTCTGCATGCATGATGAGCTCTTGGCTACAGCCTGGGCTGGCGCAGCCAAATCTTTGTGATTCCACCTGGGCAGGACAGAATGCAAGTTATCACTTCCGACTGGCACGATTTCCTACGCCCAGAGTGACCCCGCGTGAGAACTCTATGCCTCATTACACCAGCCAAGAAATTAATGTAAATCACCAGCCCAGCACAGCTTACCGTGATCTCGGTAGAAGCTTGAATTCGATTACCAAAATTCAAAATAACTGCTAAGGGTTTGGGATTTTTTTTTTTTTTTTTTTTTTTAAAGGCAGCACTTAGCAAACACTAAGATTTAAGTGTTTTGGCTAAGTGCGGATACCTTTTCTTACCGTGTACTTGATGTCCACCACAAGAAACCCTTTGCTCACCTCACCTTCCTGCTAGAATTATCGTTCGGGTGCTGCGCCCTTTGAAGCGCGGTCGATCATCTTGTACTGGGTTGTAAGGGAGAAGTCCCCTTCCCAATGGACTGGAGGGCAGGGAGCAAGCACAGTCCTTCTCCTAGCACAAAGGAGCACGAGGAAGCAAAGGCAGCTAGTTCAGTCTGCACTGAAGGATGACACTGAAAAAGATGTTTCTTGGCATGAACCCACACATCATGGAAATTACACTGTTTTACCCAATTTTTAAGTAGGGTGTAGAGGGTACTTAAAGACACTTCACAGAGAGACTTCAGTTTGCTCCTATTGTTCCAGCTTAAGAGAATAATAATTTTTTTCCAATAATAATCTACAACAATAACTCCTCTTTGTGTTGAACAACAGCAGCAAAAATATCATCAAGTAAAACAACAACAACATGGTGAACTGGTTCAAAAATGAGACTTCGAGGAGAAAATACAGCATAACCCTTGGGTTGCTCACTCTGTGCTCGGGCAGGAAGCTGCTGTCCTTGATGCACATCAGGTGTCCCCACCAATCGTCGTCCATGTCCCGTGCTGCTTGGCCAAAGCATGTCTGAAGCCACCAAGCCAAAGCAGTGCCAAAAGCCACCAGAGCAAAGAGCAGAAGTGCTAAAGCCTGGTTCCCCAAGGACGCCGTGCTCTGCTGCTGTCTGCTCTCCATCACAAGGTCACCATAGGAGCAAAAGAAGCAAGTGCTGGGGTTAATTTGGGTTTTTAAATTAGCTGCTGCCAAACACAACAATAGGCAAATCCGCCAGCCTCTCCCTGAGCTCACTAACCTCTCCTGCTTCTTGCACAACTGGTAGAAATTTAAATGGCATTTAAGCACCCTCCCAGTCCTTTAAATTTGGTTTAGGTTGTCCACAAGGTTAAAAAGTTAGTAGGGGTGATAGAGATAAGCACAAGTAAAGAAGTCAGCCTAAAACTACAAATAAATGCAGTGAATCACATCTGAGTTCATGGTACTGACTTGCAAAAATTGGATTTTGCTCTCAGAAGAGATAATTGCCCAAAGAGTTGACATTACGTGAAACCCCTTGCCCCATAAATCATCTTAGTTAGACAAACATTCCTTTCAAAATGTTAGGAAAGGAAACGGTTAATTTCATTTTCTTTCCCGAATGTCCCAATTGAGACATTTCTGCTATACAAGCAAAGAATTTTCTGTATCGACTTGGGGGACGAACGCTACCATTAGCCTGATACACAGTTCACCCAGCTGTTCAAATCTGAAATTATCGAGGGTAGATTAAAAAAAAAATAATCATCCACAGATAGGCTTTTTTCAGTTTTTACTGTATTAACTAAAGGAAAATGATTCTCTTGTTTCTTTCCATGACAGGCATTTTATTTCCCTTGTGCGTTTTCAGAATACATATGCTGGGGCCTTTGTTTTCTTCTAAAGCTAATTAAAGCTTTAGTTTCATTTAAAAAAAAAAAAAAGCCATTTTCATACAAGCACTTATTTAAAACCCACCACATCCAGATTGAGCATTTTTCCAACACAGCCAGGGACACATCGTGCATGCGGGCTCATTTCCAGGGACCAGCCAAGCTGCTCTCCTGTCGGAGGAGGTACTGGTCCATCACCACGTCTCTAGGATGAATTCACTAATAAAACCTTTTCTTTCCAAAATCTATTGCTGATCATTTTGCTATTATTACTAGGCCACGTAGCAGAGGTTACTCTGTACAGATTACCCCGTGCAAGCCTGGGAGATCGCTTCACTTTTTAGTTAGCAGGTTTCCTTTATCAGCCTTAGTGTATCACGGTGCTTCAAACAATGCACAGAACTTGGTAATTTCAAGTTTTAATATTTTGGGGCAATAACATTTCTGAAGTGAACTATCCCCCTGTTGGCTTTCCAATCTGACAGTGTTTGTGAGACAAACGCTAACCCTGCACTTGGTTTTTCTGGAGACCCATGGTTTGCAAAATTCAGTAATTAGGAAACTTTTGGGATGCCTGGGAAATCATCGCTAAGGGCCACGTTGCCCACTTGCGTGCTGCTGTGCTCCCTGCTGCTGTACTTAAAGAAAACCTTAATTTCTTCTTAGCCATGCTTGTTTTGCAGTGTCTGCTGGGCAGCAGCGCTACTGCGGTCCCCAGAGCTCACAAGCCTGGTTATTTTCTGCTGATTTGAAACCCCGCAGATATACCCAAGGGGACCTTGAACTCTGCTCTTCTCAGTAAACGAGAGGAGGAAAACCCAAACTACCAAAACAACTCTAGGCACAATCCCCATAAAAAGTAGCGAGGGGAGAAGGAGGGAAGATTTCAGGAGGGAAACAACTGAATTTCATTTGGAAGAAGACGAAGAGAAGAGAAAATGGGATGGCATCGTGGCAGGATCCTACCCGTCTCTACTAGAAGAGAGGTGGGAATCAGAGGACAGTTTGTTTAGAGAGAGGAAATATTCTGCTGCAGGTTTACTGCTGGAAAAACAACCAGTGATAGTTGCATTTGTGCTATCAACTAATTATTTCTGCTGCCACGCAGCACAGAATACATAGGACTGAAAGCTAAACTAAACAACCTAGGCACAGCAATCATCCTCTGCTCCTGAATGCCAGCTCCTCTGGGCAGCAAGGACTCAAGATTTCAGGACACGAGAACAATTTCTGGGGATTAGATTGATGCCTGGGGCTTCAAATACAGAGTACATTCATGGCAGGAAGGGTTGAAGAGCACAGCTTGCTTGACAGCCTTAGGTATAACTCTTTTTTTATTTATTTGTTTTGTAGCCCTAATGCTGACTTTTGCTACCCAGAACACCCAGATTTGCTACCCAGATTTTTTTTGCTACCCAGAATGTCAGATTTACTACCCAGAATTTTATTTTTTTTATAAAGTGTTCTGACTTACTCTGAATCTAAATGTGTTTTCTGCTGTTCCACTATAAAACTGAATAGTCAGAATGCAACACTGCAAGATACAAGTGTGAGTACTGCACGTAGTATTTACCTTCCACGCATGCATCACCTATGTGTGTCACATCATCAGGATGCCATACGGTTTTCCACCTCATTCTGGGAAGCAGTAAATATTTAAGACGCTTCTGTCCCAGCTGCTGCAAAGTGAGATTCTCCATGAAACCAATTTTCTCCCGGGAAACTCCTCTTATCGGTTCTTTTGTGATCCCTTCACCAGCGAAGCCTCCGTGTTGTTAATGATACCCTTTGTAAGGCACTCACTGTTTGGAGAAACGCCGGGACGCACGTAGCATTTGACAATCAGATGACAGCAATGCTTTGAGGGTAATGTGAGGGTAATGTGCTCAGATGAACACTTCACCTGTGCTTAGACAATAAATACCCTCCTTATCTCATCATGGTAATTCAGAGCTAAGCATGCCATAGTCGCACGAAATGTATCAGAACATTTATCCCTGTTTCTAACTATGACAATCCATGTTGGCTTTTTGTTTCCTGTCTCACACAAGTACCCTGATTCTACTAGAAGTTATCATAAAGGCAGATTTTCTGGGCTTAGCATCTCTGTGGTACAACTGCATGAGCTTCACAAAGATGCCCAGCCAGGTTTGCAGGAACGTAACGTTGTGTCTACACGTGCCTTCCTCCTACTTCTTCAGACTTTGTACAGCTACTAATTTTTTCTGAAATCAAGTTTTGCTGAATTCCAGGTCTTCAGGACTTGAAAACAGAAAATAATCAGTTTGGCCTCTTGGCTCTTCAGGTGTAAATGCCATCAGATAAGTACTCTTTCTCTTCTTTACCATTTTCTCAGGCTATTGACAAAGCAATTAATGACAGCATTCTTACAATTTATGGGGACTTTTCCTGGAACAGGTTCTGAAGCTCTTCAAGCACTGCAAACTGCACAGACTATAAGGCAAACTCTGGCCTTCCCTTCATACTTGCAAAGCACCACCTTCATAAGGAGAGCCAGGGCTATTGTGCTGCATAAGCCATGCGATCACGAGGTGATGCACTGAATTTCAGGGCTTGCATTCAGCACGTAGATGACAGCCACCTGCCTGTGCAGAAGAGACACGATCATATTCTCCTGGGAGCTTCCTTGTGGCCACAAGGGAGTTAAAGCAAAGCCTTGCTTCAGACACTGGTAATAAAATGGTGGGTTTAGAAGAGAATGTCCCACTCCTCTGGATATTTGGGCAGCTTTTAACCGTCTCACTCTCGATTCCTGTGCAGAAAAATTCCATGTATTTCTAATAAAATTCAAAGGGGAAAAAAAGGCTTTGGAGTTATATTAGTTATATTTAAGCATCCAGATAAATGGCATGATATTCTGAAGACTTGAGCATCCAGCAAGTCCCAAAACATTGTTTGGCACTGTTAACAGTCATCATTTCAACATGAATTCAGGAAAAGATTTTCAGTGAGGTTGGGGGTTTTGTTTTGATTTTTTAAATCCTTGTGCAACTCATCATACATAGAATTTTTACTACGTAACATTAAGCACTATCATATTGGTAACATTTTCTGCATAAATCTATTAATAAATCTAAAAACAACAACAACAACAAAAAACTATGAAAACAATGTCAAGGGTGAAATCTTTGTGATCGACACATTATTTTTTATCTTTCTGAAATTTAAAGTTGGTTTGGGGCTGCATTCCAAATATTGGGGGGGGAACAAAAAATAACACAATAAGATGAACATTCAAACTTAAAAAAAATTAAATAATCTCAGCAATAAAATCATATAATCATTCAGGTTGGAATAGACCTCTACGATCATCTAGTCCAATCTTCAGACCTCCACGTCTCTTGAAGACCTCTGGGGATGGTGACTTAACTGCTTCCCTGGGCAGCCTATTCCGATGCCCCACAACTCTTTCAGTAAAGAAATTTTTCCTAATATCCAACCTAAACTTTCCCTGGAGCAACCTGAGGCCATTTCCCCTCATCCAACCTAAAATGTACTCAACTGTCAAAAAACATTAAGCAGTCAATGTACAAATGGAGGTTCTAGGGGTTATTGCCATCTGCAAATTTCTTTATTTAAGACCAGGCAATAGGCAGTAACAACCCAAAATGTGACCCCTAAAAGTGTATCTTAAATGGATTTTGCTTGAAACTATTCAAGCAAACATTGCCTTTGTAAAAACACCAGCTCGTGGAGATATATATATATGTGAGCAATGCTGTGCAGCTACGCTGCTCCGCCTCAACTGCCAAGGACACCGGCCCAGAACAGTCCTCCAGCATCACGGCTTATGGGAATGATGCCCAAACTTGGAATGACAGAACTACAGCTCTTACACCAAGTCTATGTTATTTTCATATTAGCAAAATAAGTAAACCCAGACCGAGAAAAGAAGGAAGCTGTTCCTTATGGGCAGTTCTGGAAGGATATCATACCTCTCCAGGTTCTTACTTGGCATCCTGGGTCAATAGGCTGGTTCCTCATTGCTAAAATAAAAACGAGCAAATAAAATGCCAAAAAGTTCTTGAAAAGGAAAAACTGGTCCTTTAGTTTATGGTTTCTACAGCCTTAAAGAGCATCTTTTGCTACCTCTGTCCATTTGACTACCCGGAGCAGATGAATCATCTAAAACAAGTTACGGCACCATGGTCGTATTTTGGGGTTAAGTTAAAAGATCCACTTGAATAATTAGGTGAATCAGAGAAAGATATCAGACCTCTGCGCCACCAGAAACCCTAATACGCAGCAAGCTTATTCACTTAAAAACTCTTATGCCATTCAGAGAAGTATGGGTGGCCTGCTCATACGCCCACGGTCCATGCTAGTTTAGTCAAATCCCTTCCGAAGCTGTATCAGTTGCTTGGCTAAAGGAGTAACTTGTGCATGACATAAATGCATAGGAGGCAGTTCAACGGGAAGAGTGATTTATTGCTGTCTGTAAGGCGGCCTGAAGAAGTGACCGTTGTTTCCTTACATTCCTCTCCTGTGAAGAAAGGCTGAGAGAGCTGGGGCTAGAGCCTGGAGAAGGGAAGGCTGAGGGGAGAATTCATTGAGGCCTTCCAGTACTTTAAGGGAACTTATAGAAAGGATGGAGTGGGACTCTTTACTTACCTAGATAATGAAAGGGCAAGGGGGAATGGTCTTAAACTACAAGAAGGTAGATTTAGATTAGACATTAGGGGGAACTTCTTCACGCAGAGGGTGGTGAGGCCCTGGCACAGGTTGCCCAGAGAAGCTGGGGATGCCCCATCCATGGAGTTGTTCAAGGCCAGGCTGGATGGGGCCTTGGCCAACCTGATCTAGTAGGTGGCATCCCTGCCCATGGCTGGGGGTTGGAGGTAGATGGTCGTTAAGGTCCCTTCCAACCCAAACCATTCTATGATTCTAGGATTTGTTGCTACTTTTGTAGGCCAAAAGCGCCCTCTACTCATGACTGGAACGGTCCCTTAAACCAGTATCTGAGAGAAACCTTTGCTTTCATCAGCTCTTAAGAATTTTAGCACCCAGGTTCAGGTATTTTGTGGAACCCTCTTGGGAATCAGAAGTAAGGAAACAGCGGTATGAAAGTTATTCTCCCAGTAATGAGAGGGCTCTAGCCTGACTGACGGTCTGTGACCACGTCCTGCTGTGCGAGCCTCATCTTCCCTCCAACCCCAACCTCCACAAGACATTTTGGCCACCGCAAGAAATGCACAGCAAGGGATGCAGCTGCGGCCTCTGGATGACCACTGTTAGCAGATGGAAGCCATGTTCAGGTATGCAGGGTTTTGCAAAGCATTTATTTTATGTCATCCACAGCATCTACGGAATTGTTAGCTGTCTGGCATACCTACAGACATGTCTTTCTAACGTGTAATTATGCTATATCATCTTAATAGGCTAACTACTAGTAAACAGCATAGCAATTATACACTAGAAAAAGATAACTTTTAAAAATATTTAATCATGATCTGCCTTTGCTTCAGTTTATTTCTAAATATGCAAAAATAAAGCTTCTCTTTCTTTTTTTCCTGGAAATAATGATAGAAACTTCATTTTCTTTCTTTTTGTACTAAATCCTGTAGATAAATAGCCGGAGAACAAAGAAAAAAGAAAAGAAATAATTCATCCTGTGATCCTGGCTTCTGCTGACACAAAAATTCTTCTAAGAATATGCATTTCCTATTCAGTTCCGTTAATTCCTACAGCACTCTTATTTTATGTTCATTAACTTCCTTTTAACACTACTGTAGATTATCTCAATGCAGTCTGAAAAAAAAATAAATAAAATAAAAAAGGTGCAAGTGGAGCAGAAAACAGAGCAGGGACTACAGAAGTTTGTCAGTTTAACAACGAAGCTCCAGGAGCAATAACATTTTCAAACAAATGCAGCACTAAATCCTCCTACACTGCAGTGTAACAATCAATTTGTTTGCCTAGGAAACTTCTAAAGCTCTTTCAAGGGAAGAGAAAAGTATGACAGACAACTCAACAATACGAGGGGATGGAAATTCCTAGCAAAATCTCCCTATAGCAAATTGCAGGGGGGGGGAAAAAACAATTAACAATGGTAATTAAACAATAATTAGCTTCCCCATCCTTACTTCAGCAACATTGACCACTTTTGCAGGAATTTTCATCAAGGAAATTATCATCAAAGTATTCAAACAATAGCGTTTAAATGTGATGTAAATGAATGCCTATATATTCACCTAAATGCTCATATTCCAAGAAGCTGGGTTTTGGTGTACCATCTTTTTTTTCAGATCAATAGAGAAACGCCGTTTCTTGTCAGCCAAAGATTTAGAACAGAGATGCAACTGATTTCCAAAAGTACCAAAGATTTTGTGTGTTTTGCAAGAAATGTGTTTAAAGAGAAGACTTTCTGGTAAAGAACTGGAAAGCTGTAGGAACTTGGATGGCTCTAGCGGTAGCCTACTTCGGGAGCAATAAATTTAATCTCATCCTGAGTGCACTAACTATGCGGTACCACTATGAGTAAGACAACGCTTCTATGCTTATACCTACAAATTCAGACATTTTTGCAGCAAGAACGAAGTTAACATCTACATATTTGAGAGGAAGGAGAGCGCAGTTTACAAATGTACAGAAATGTATTATAAATTAACGCGTTAGAAGTGAATGTCACCTTCTGATACTTAAACCTATGTCCTTGTCTCACTAAAATAAGGCTCGCTGCGAAGATGTATTTCATTATCAACTCTAAGAGTTCAAAATAAATAGCTTCACCAAAAAAGAAATCTTTAATAAAGACAGATGCTCTGTGGATGCATCAGCGCCTGCTCATTTTTCTCCCTTCTAATTAAAAGACCATTCAAACTTCTGGCTGACCATTGCCCTGTCCAAGTGCAGTATATTCCGGGGGGTGGCAATGACATGACTTTGCACACGCGTCTGAATGGGATATCACATCTGCAGAGCGGTAATTTTGCCTCAGATTCCAATTTAGTGTGTAATGTATTACATGGCAGGGATTCACTCAGCCCATTTCCATAATGACAACAGTAGCCGCAAAAAAAAAGTCCTCGTCTAGTAAATTGAAACGTGACATCTGTATCAACATAAACACACGAGTCCTCTGAATACCTTATTGGCAGCCACACTATTTTAGCTTCAAAATAAATTTTCCCCAATAGCAGCTTTTATTTCATTTCAAATCCATCAGCTCTTTTAGCTTCTAATTCCCAGAGCTGCCCCTTCCAGTTTTTAATCTTATCTTCCTAGTGTGAAAGTGCTGTAGACCAGCACTTTTAAACACAATAATGCAACAGTTTTTGAAAGCTATATAAATCATGTGAGAGACTATCCTATTAATTCCCCTTCTCATTACCAATTTTTCCCTTTTATTTACAGGGCTTGGGGACTTTACAATTCAGTTACTCCGAGGGAAGGAAGAACTTCAATTTCATTGGGACCTCCCCTCTGGCTCTTGACATTTTCAGAAACCTGTTGGACAATAACATTCGGGTCAGCCCAGACATGGAAATTATGCTAAGCCTGAAACAGATCAATTCTAGTTTGTAGCTCTCGGATAATGACTTTGTGCTCAAGGCTCTTTACAGACATGCTTGTGAAAAAAAATATATATATATCCATCTTCAGAGTATCAGACTGGTAGTACTAAGAAAATTGTGGCTGGAAAACAGGATGATAAACTGATTAAAGGGCACCAGAGGGGAGAGAAGCAACTGGTTCTTTTATTCTACTTTAAAAGACTCATATTTTTTTGCAAGGTAGAAAACAAATTATCCTGTGAGCTGTAAGAAGCCCAGTTTCCCGTTTTAGATGCAAATATCCACAAGCAACAGACACAGAGGAACTGAAAGCAAATATTTATTAGCACACCATTGTTAAAGTCAGCTAATTAACTGAGCGCAAGCCGAATGTTTTATGGGACTTGGGTATTTAAAAAAATGAAACTGCAGAAGAAGAAAAGGCTTAAGCAGAAGCCACATGCCATTAATGGGCCACTGAGGAAAAACTGTATTTGTCTCCGCTCTGAGTTAGGAGCACTGACCTAAGCTATCTGGAAGTTATGAGTATTAAAACATTAAAAATAAACTAAAGAATTTGTCTCCAAAGGAAGCAAGTTCTTGCTGATTTGGCAACCCTCTGAGAAACCCTCAAAGTAAACAAAAATCTGGGTTGTGTCTCTCCAAGCCCCCTTAAAAGAAGCGTGGCACATGAAACCCCCGCATTTGCTTGCTTAAGATATAAAGCTGATTTGGCAAGAATGTATGACCTTACAAACACCAACACCTGTGGTTGTCACCTTCCAACACCCAACGACACCCACCAGCACCAGGTGTGACGCCAACCCAGACTATCAGATTCCCCTTCTGGGCACCATCCCCATTTCAGCCATCGGTGGCATTCAGCACCTGCACGGCCACGTAGACGCTTCAGCCATTTCACGGGCTCAAAAGTTTCTTATCTGCATCCCAGCCAGAAATAAACCTGCAAATATACATGTACCCTTGGGTATCAGCTCCTCCCTGTCACACGTTCTGGTTTGCTGAGAGAATTAATTGGCTTTGTGGAGCATGAAGCAATAGGAATGGTGACGTGTGCCTCAATTAGACTCCGTTTTTAAGATCATTTTAAAACGTATGAGACTTTAAGGACTTTTAACAAATTTGCTTGATTCCCTTCTATCAAACAAGGTTAGGGACCCATTATATGGTGCTTGCAGCACTTTAACAATGTTAGAGTACACCACGAAGCCAAGCTTTCTGTAGGAGACTTCGAAGCGCACAGTAAGCGGATCTAAACAGCCCTGTAATTTGCAACTGGCAATCATCGTTCTGGTAACACCCTACGAGGCTTTCATAATTTCACTGGTGTTTAAATTCATGAGCCAAAACACATCATAAGTTCTCTTTTATTGCTGTCAAGACCAGCGATAACAGATTCTCTTCTTCAGCCTTTCGGGACTTACTGGGATCCCCCGAGTGTCCGAGGGGGAGCATTTGCTTCATCGGACTCTCTCTCTTTTTTTTTTTTCTGGTAGACACACAGCACACAGAGCAACAACCTGAAAGCCTGCAGCCAGAGGACATTGGCTCTTTATAACCAAAACTGTGTTAGTTCTTCATTATTAGACATTTTTAGTGCAGCAGTGATAGAGGAGGGCAGACCCAATGCAGGAGGAAAACGCCACTTTCTGCCAGAAAACTGAGACTGCTTTGCCACGCCGTGCCAGCGGCGGATGGGAGTACAAACAAATGAAGGAGGGAACACATGATGTATCGCTGATAAAATAACCCGGCATCACAGAAGTATCGGTAACTACGGCTGCACCAAAAGATCAATGAATGTGCAAATAGCAGCCTCTTTAGAAATCATTGCTCTCCCTCCAATCTGTGGCGACAAACTCGGTGACAGTATTTACTTCCTGCCACCAGTTTCACTAAATAAAGCAGACTATCCTCACCCACCCACAAAGCCATCTCCCGAAGTCTATGGAAAATATTGATTTTTCTTGACTCGTTTCAGGTCAAAGATGCAATGCAATAGAATAGCTGAAGACAACTATTCCCTTTCCAGCCTTGAAACCATGTTTCTGGGGCCTGCTTTGGGATCTGTTGTCAATTCACTTTGACCTGAGGCAAAGAACTATCAACCCTCAGGAACCTGCTTCTTTCTGTAAAACAAGCACAGCTAACATTTCCACTGGTTGGCTTTGAGACTTTTTGCTCTTTTAGGTTTTAATGACTAACTAAAATCTATTTCAGCTCAAGATTCAGCAAGTAAATACATTATAGGTGAAGGATGATGCAGCTGAGGAGCTCTGTTATGGTCCCTCTATACCAAGGGAGATGGGATCAGGATCTCCAGAATGTGACTTGCAGGCACCACCCTGAAACATCAACAGGAGGAATTTTTTCTTGCCTCACCTCCACTGGGAGGACCCACGGATCTTCCTGAGAGTGGAGAAAGCTTCTGAAAGAGGCAGAGTTAGAGCAAGAAAACAAGACACGGTGATTTGGGTTATTAGTTTTAAGTAAGGCACGGAACTAACTCCCTGCTATCACAGGGGCCAAAATTATTTTATATGCATAAATGGCAGGGAGCTCTGAGCCCATGGAGAGGCACTCATGCTGACTCCATCAAAAGAACAATGAGTGGGGCCACTCCACCCCACTGTAACAGTGGTTTGGTATAAACATGGTTTGGTACATAGCATCGTTTGGTATAAATGGATGCAACAGATTAGGAACAGAGTTTATAATGAAATTGAATACTCTCAGACCTACCTAATATGTTCACTGTTTAATACGGAGCAGAGATACCAAAGCTCGTATGGCTTACAACAGCCTTCGTTGCCATCACCAGCAAGCACAGCACCAACACCGCCCTTCTCTTCGCTGCAGGCTGCAGCTGATGCAGGTACACCCTGCAACCCTGCAAGGGGAACCCTTAAAACACACTCCTCACACACGCAAAGAACAACAAAAAAACCTTCTTCAGGTTCTGAAAAATACTACCGTTAAAAGAGTTCACTGTTTTCAGGGGAGTAGATGAAGAGAAAACTTGCTGGCAGCTTCAGCAGAGTATTACTCGGTCTTTCATCATTGTGCAAGGTCAGATGGCAAATTATGGGGAATTCCTATGTGGTTCCAGAACCTGAAGGATCCTTTTTTGCTAAAGTCCTGCTCAGAGCAGGCTCGACGGCAGTTCCTGTACCTCCAGGCAGGAGGAAAGCATCCTCTACAATGTTGTAGCAAGTCCCTGATATTCAAAGCGGCAGCCTGCATGAGGAACAAGCTAACATTAGCAATCCACATTATTAATTCAGCCTGTTCCACCTTCTTTCCTCATGTTGTCCACTTTCATTTTTTGGACAAGAACCTGAGTTTTGTGGCATTTCTATTATAGCTTCCTTCTAGCTTAGGGGCTGAATATTTCAGGCATTGCAGTGTGCCTTTATGAAGTGTCAAGCATCCCTAACTACCTCGCACATAAAAGATTCACAAATTCATATGAAGTCCTTGAAACACTCAGAGTTTGAGCCTCAGCTTTGAACCAAGGAGAGTTATCATCTTGTTTCCCATTTCTGAGAGTACAGTCCGTGACAGCAGTGTGCTGACTGTGCTTGCCTAACTCTGTGATTTCAAGGTGATTTACTTTTTGGGGGCACTCAACATCCACCCGCTGAGAATTAAACAAAAACTTCCATCTTTCATTATCTTTCTGGTAATCACACAGCTCTGGAAGGAGCCACATTTCACATAGCCCAAAAATATCCAGCCTATCACACGAAAGCAAATGTTTTTCTCCCTCTCCACCGTACGGAGAACAGAGGAAGAAAGGGACAGTTCTTGAATCCTAAAGTTGGTGCCAGCTCTCCGTGTTTTTCAGTTTGGGGCTAATATGCCTGTTTTCCCAGCAGTCCTCTATGGAGCAGCTGCATCCCAGATACCGAGAGCACCACCTCTACAAAGTCCCGGCGTTATTTGGAAGACCGAAATGCTATTTAAGGGCGAAACATCAAAAATACGGGATTTTTAATCTTCAGATCTCATTTAGGGTAGGTAGGATATGAGATGCACGTTCGGGTCGTTAAACTGTCTTTTCAGAAGATATTTGTAGCAGTTGTACAAGCAAAGAGAGTTCGTGTAGAGGCTGAGAGCTCCATTCCCATGGAAGAACACCTGCTCTTCCAGCCCGCAGAGCAAGCCATGTACCCAAACTCTTGTGAAACCATGCTTAACCCTAGGCTGCCGTGGCTTTATTTCATACCGAAAGGCGATGGCACCGGCCCAGAAGAACAGCATATGGAAATATACACACACCCAAACTAGCTTCTAGCCCTCCAGTGCCCAGGCTGGCCCCATGGACTGGTTCATGTGCAGCCCCCCAGTGGGATCGGAGCATGGCTTCAGCAAGAGCGGAGAGCCAAGAGCTCCTCTTCTACGTCCAGAGCAGAAGTGCTGTCTGAGCGTGGCCTTTTGTACCATTGAAAAAAAGTGTGACCAACCAGAGAGAGATTTTTCCAGCATCGGGAAGACACAGTTCAACACCAAAACATTTCATTGCAAGCGAAGTGCTTTTTGGCTTCCCACCCGACAGCTACTTGATGCCCACATGCTGCGCGAGCTTGATGTCCTGGTGCACGTACGACAATTTCAATATACCAAGGGGGCAAGACTTAAAATCAGGGACTAATGAAGAGATGCTTTTGTTACATGCTGTACCAGGCAGCTCTGGGAACTGTTCAGAACAGCCGATGGGTACCGGCAACAAAAAGCAGGACGGATAAAGTAACACTGTGCCACCTGATGGAAGAATGGCTCCGACACCTGGTCCCTCTGGGGTCCTTCACCCTGAGCACCCCATGCCCAGAACCTTGTTTTCACACCTACCTGGAAAACACCTGCACAAGCACTCCTAGCGTAACAGTAACGTATTCAACCTATTAAAACTGTTCCTGTATTTAGCTTTATGAGGTGGCAGGAAAATGAAGGAATCTTAAATGCAAACAAAAGATTGATTTACTACACTGCAAGTCTGCAAACGGTAGATGGAAAGACAAAAATATTCAGAAACCTACATTTCCTTTCAAACCATCAAGACTTGAAACTGTTTGTTTCTTTTTTAAGTTACTTTTTGGAAATTTGAAATCAACAGCAGAAGCTGTTGTAGAAAAGGCTGGTGCAGAGCATCTCCTGTGCACCTGCACGGTGCAGAAGGAATTTGTGAATGCACCCTGGCAAGTGCTATTAAAGGGATTTTTATCTCTGGATGAAGAGCAGAAAGGGAAGCTTGACTCCATTTCTGACACCTGACTTGTGTTTTCATACCTAGTGACGTTAACAAGATGCAAGACAGATGCATTTTCTGGAATATCCAGTGCAAGAGCACATGCAGTAGGCAAGGGAAATAAGAATGTATGATGACTTGGTTGGGTTCTTCCACAAATGCAAAAGTTAGAAAATAATGATAATAACTAGCCTTAATTTTAACAGTCATCTTAAAACATTACATAGCTTGACAAAGGCAACTGAGGGATAACAGAGGGTCAGCATCATGGCTAGAACCAACCCTCCCAAGAGGCTGGTTCAGGATGGCAGCTGCTCTGCCTCCAACAGCTTTTACCTTCTGCAGGAGAGCTGGGACTCCAACACCTCCCAGGGAGCTGGAGCCTTCTCCCCCCTGAAAAAAATAACAATCCTAATTCTTTCGCGACATCTTTTCAGGATTTTAAATCTGGTCCTGGTTGCGGGAAATGAGAATAACAACTCTCAGGCCTTTAGAAAAATTCAGCCTTCAAATGCGGAATAGATTTTTTGCAAAGTACATCATCTGAGCTCTTTGCAAGCGGCCAAGTTTACAAGCTCCTCTTTCTTCTTTTTTTTTTTTTAAAAAAAAAAAAAAAAAAACATTCAAAGAAATGTGAGATTCATCTAGTCGCTCTCTGCTTTTGAAACGGCAAGGATGGCAAAGCTTCAGATCAACAAGAAGAGAAAGGGAAAACAATACTGAATGAAGCTGGCTTGTTTGCTGTACAAACACACCCACACACATCTATTAACACAGCGTAATAAGTTGATCCTGGTATCCAACAACTAGCCCTTCTTTAGCTCAGAGGGGCTGAATAGCCTCTTAGAGGCCTTAACCTTACAAGTAATGTAAAGAGTGAATAAAACACACTCAAGTACCTACCCCTAACATTTTCACGGGGTCTCTGAACTCCACTCAGTGATTTAAAAAGCTAGCTGGCTGGTGCATGCATACAAGGAATTAAAGAACAAGGAATTAAATCGATGTGACTTTTACAAGATGCTCCAATCCAACTGCGGCTCCAAGGCAAGACTGACAGCTTTGAAACAAACATTTCCAGGAGCTAGAGAATAATCTCCTATGTCTGAAAAGCACACCCCAGTTTTTCTGACCCATAGGCATCAGGGCTGTTCCCCTTCCCGAGGCTCACATGTGCATGCAGCACCCATCCAGAAGACCTTGAGCCCTGCAGGGAGCCACAGGCTCGTGTTCATGGCCATCCACGTCGGGACTGGGAGCCTCCTCTTGATTCCCCATTCTCCCTGGAATCCTCTCACCACCTTATCTTGGTTTTATAGGTTAGGTATCAGCAGTTAGCTTACGTTAACCAAAAATATAAACAAGTGTTAACATGTAAGACCATTAAATGCTTAGCAACCTTCTAAATCCTCATCTGTTACTCAAACACAAGCTTCCAGCGATGGAGGGTTTTGCTCCCAGCAAGTCTTAGACCCTTATTGGAAAGAGCTTCTAAAACCCAGAGCCTTTTGAAAAGCCCTTGGGATGCCAGATTCCAACCCCAGGATTAGCAGTGTTGTTTTCCTGTTCTCTCTCATTGATCCTTAGATGCTTTCCTGTTACCATCGCATGTGGTTTCTGAAGAAAGGATAAAAATAAAGGCTTTCTTTGCTCCTCCTCCAATCTTTCAGAAACTGAAGTATAATTTCACCACCTCTGGATGAGATGTTAAATCCATGCAGTTTAGTATAAGTCCTGCTCCTACTGTTCATTAACAGTCAAAATTAAAGACATTCACGTTCTGCAACTCTGCAGGCACTCAGAGTGCAGTAGGAAAGCCAACGGTACCGAGCTCCTTGCCCTAACACATAGTCTGCGTGTTACTAAAATGCAGAACCAGAAATAAGCACACGGGAAAGGAAGCAGGGTTCCCATTACTCAGATCAACTTGTCCATAAAGAGAATATCTACAGGGTAACAGAGCCCTAGGAGATATTTGGGCAAAGAACCGGCGTGAGGACACCTATAGGAAGGAGAGCAGAAAAGATCAGAAATTGCTGGTACAATGAGTCAAAGCATTAAACCCTCGTGCTTCAGTTTATTCCAATTGTACCTAGCAGCTAAAAAAGGCAGATTCTGAATATTTATCAGTGAGTTGGAACAGCAGCAGCTTTGCTGTGCCTCTTCCATTTAAAATCATCACGGTTCGAGAAGTCACTCAAGGACGGAAAAGGTATTTTGAGAAAACCTACAATCTTCTAAAAAAACTCAATTTGATCATCCTAATGGCCAACGTCAAAACCAACATCTTTCTGGATGATATTCCTGCCAAATACTATTTATCTGAATAAGAGTAAAAACCCCATCTCTTTCGATATGCAGCAGACACGCTGTTAATATCTACCTGTTTTCAAACTCCTTGAAGAGGTTGGAGAAGCCAGGTATCTCCTAATAAGATGGTGTCGGCTCAGGAGGGCTGTAATGAGAATTTTCATCATCATGTGACAAAATTCAGAAGAGCTACTTGTTTGTGAAGTGAGAAGGTATCTCATGAACTCTGCTTTATATCTCCATATTTCGCTAATTGAACAAAATAAAGGCCTTTTGACTTTTTATTTTCAGCATATAAAGAATCAATAAAGAATAGAGGCATGGAAGTTAAACTAATCCCATTTTGATTCCATCAACTTCCAGAAAGTCATTAAATAAATTCATCATCGCAGAGTTTATTTAGCGGTGATTATTTCCAATCCCAAGAGAGCAAGAACTGACATTCAGATCACATGGGGAACTGAAAGCCAAAGAGCAGCTGAGCTTTCTTGAGCTGCAGCTCACCAAGATGCAGAGGTGAGAAACCAGGACAGCATTTCCAGCATTGTCTTGTTGCATGCTTTGTACCATAACAACATGCAGGTTTTCGGAAAATCCTAATTAAAGTTTATTTCAGAAAGGTTATTTGAGTCAAAAGTAAAGGAAACCGCTTGGTTTATAAGCAAGGAAGGAAGCCAAGGAAGTCCTGTCCGTGGGATCACCAGTTCTCTGTTTTTGACTGCATAATATTTTCCCCACAAAGACGTTTTCCATTTTCCCTATATTTTTACAGCTTGAGTTTTCATTTTCCAGCAATACTAAGAGACAACATCACCTCATGTGCTGCTTTCAGACCTTTCTGCATCTTTGCTTTTCGGGGCTTTGTGAAATAAATCTCTGCTTCCTCATTACCCTTCCGGACAACGCTGCCCTTCAGGAGAGGCACTGAGTGTGCAGGTAGTCGCTGCCTCCCAGCTCCTGCTTTCCTCCGCCACTTCCCAAATCAGGCTGTCCTAGCAAAAGAAATCTGTGGCATGAAACATCTCTCCAAATAAGAACTATTTGAAAAAAAAAAAAAAAAACAAAACAACTTTCTGGATTCTTCACGCTGCATTAAATTGAACCTAATGCTTTCAGAAATAGCTGTAGAGTGGTTTGATCTTGTTATAAGCAATCTGTATAAAATGAAATAATCTATAAGCAATGCGCTTACCATCACTTCCTATATTTTGATTTGTGAACTTTGCTATACTATCAGAACCTGGAAACCATAGACATACAGAAGAGGAACAGAAGCAATAAAGAAAAGACAAGTTTTGGCAGTGTTTACAGAGATGATCTTGATATTTGCTTGCAACATGTAAATGAGGCCAGATTAAAGGTCCACTTTGGATTACTTCAAGCAAGCTGCTCCCAAAATACTGTTTTCATCTAAAAGACCGAAGTTAATTAGATCCAATTTATTTTTGACACATGAGAAGGACAAGATTATGTTTCTGATCCTCCAAAATTCAATTTAGTCACTCGATACATGCCTCGCAAACAAGCTGGCACTTGCTGGCTTGGGGGCATGGTGCTACACTCAAGGATTTGTTAAGGAGAAAGTCAATGATTCCGATCGAAGACAACATCTGGCAGCCCAGGACTCTGCCGAAGCACGAAGGCTGCCTCGGACAAGGAACAAGCTGTTGCTACCAAAACTTGGCTGCATCCATGCGCTCTGGGCTCAAATTCCAATTTGTGAAAAACAGGGCAATGATCAGAGGGCTGGATGTTACCATCACAGGGAATTTAAGCTTTTGCAACGTGCTTTGGACAGCAGAACTATTTAAGAAGAAAATCTTTTTCTGAAGGGTAACATACAGTAGAAATTCAGGTTGTGAAAACAACTCTTAAATCCCCATGTCCTTCACCTTTCCCAAAGGATCTTCTTTCCTTTCCCTTTCAAAAGCATCCTCAATCTGCCCTTTTGTCCTAGATTGCTTCCCACACCTTCTCCCAGAGCCTTGCTAGGCACGTTTCTTGGATGTTAGGGACAGACAGACCCCGCTGTGCTGCCAGCACACTGCTGAGGCTGCTGCCAACGCAAGGAAGGAGCAGGGTGCAACTGCTGAGCATCGTGGTAGGCAGCTTTGCTCCATGCTGTGTTTCTTTCCTCTGCAGCAACAGAACCAAAACCGTCATTAACACTGCTTACACGTAGCTAAGGTGCACAACGTTGTCATTCTGGAGCCTCTGAAAATCTCTGTTATAAGTAAGCCCAGGAAAAGTAGGGAGCTGGGAGCACGGGTTGGTGCTGCCTTTGGATGCCAACCTGGTTCCAGTTTCTGTGGCTTCCAGGGAAAGAGGAATTAAACGGAAATGGATTTCTCCATTTCTTGAGTCTTTAAGGTACTAATAAACGTTCCTCTGGAACCTTCTTAGTCAAATACAATATTACATCTCATATAGAAGTAACGCAGAAAAGGTCTACCCTGTCTTACATAGATGAGCAAGCTTAAACCTCAAGACTACCAAAACATTAAGATTTGAGCCTCTAGATAGAAGTTTTAATGTTTAAATATTTAAATTTTTCTATGTTTAAACCGATTTGTTAGGTTTACCTCATTCAAACAGCCAAGTGCAGCAGAGCAGAGGATGCTGGGTTGCCTTGACAGGCAGCTCTCTGAAAAGCTGTAAGACACCACCATGCAACTTCAAGCCAAATTCAAAGCAATACTTGTTATTTATTTTTTAAAAAAGTATTAAGACAGGTACACAGACATAAAAATAATTTATTGTTCAGCTCCTTAAATAAGTTAAATAACAGTTGAAGTAAATGTACGTTGAAATGATTTTTAATTAATCCATTAAAATGCTCCATTGTCTTGTAAAAAAAAAAAAAAAAAAAAAAAAAAAAAAAAAAAGAGCTTTGTAAAATGCTGGAGCAGTGCAAAATGGCTCAGCACCTCATTTTCCTGCAGATTTTTTAGATTTCAAAAGGAAGCTGCTGGTAATGTTTTGCTGATATGTCAAAAAGTTCTATATGCTCTTTTCTAATTAAGCAAAACTTCATAGTGGGTAATTAAAGCATTACATTCTTGAAAATTAAACTTCTCTCCAACAATGCACACAGCTTTTCTGAACTGAAGAGAAAGCAGCAAAAGGAGCCAGCTTTCCTTAGACAGCACTTACGGTTATTTTTCTACAGTTTCGCTAAAACAATGCCAGTTTTAGGCTGCTACCTGATAAATACTGCTTCCTCTCTTGCAGCTCTCAAAGGTTAGCAGCTACATGTAATCATCAAAACCCAGAACTACTGACGTGGAGATACAACAGAAGCCCGTGACAAAACGGTTTCAGGTATTCTGCCTCCATCCTTTTTGTCAACCACAGCTCCTCAGCCACCAAGTAATATGTCTAATCCTGCAAAAACCAGTTACATTACCTTCTATATTTTGCGTAGTTTTACAACCTTTTGCTTCCAATAAAAAGACAGGCAAACACCCCCAAAAATAGAGATCATTCAGGATTCAACATTGCTACATACATGTGAAACCAGTGTGCTGCTTGAAACCTTGCCTCCCAAGTCTACCGAGGAAACCAGCAGCATCATGCATGACTGGGACAGGTTTTTAACCAAAAAAGTGTCGTGCTTTTGTATGCAATCCTTCTAAGTTTAAGAAACAAAGCTAGAGAAAAGGAATACTAACATTAAATTCGAATAAATTATTGCGAGAGTTTACTTAAAATTTGGCAGCGAGCTAGCAAACATATGGACAGGCAGGGATGCTGTTTCACTTCTAAAAAAAAAAAGTCAAATACTAAAAAGATAAGCATGTTTTCTTGTGTACCACGCTGGCATAATGCTGTCCCAGCAGTAAATAAAACAAGAACTCTAAAATGTAGGAGCTGCTGTTTGCACAGTTTCAGTTAGACACAGGAATCACGAGGTGTGGGTTGAATTTCACTGAGTCAGTGGATTTACGCTGATAAAAAAAATGCAATGAGACAGAGCTGAATGGGAACTATATTCCTGCAGGTTCAGCTATTTCACCACCACTAATAATTCCTATAGGTCGTTGGATTGTTGACATATATTTTCCTCATTATTAAGAAATACTGACAATAAATTGATATTTCCTGCAGATAAAAATTTGTGTTTCTCCCCACCTGTATCACCTCCTTACATATTGCTTCTACATCACCTTTCAAGACATCTCCTGCTACTCTTTAATTTTTTGAACAGCTCGTTCTTCATTCAGATCGTACCTCTTTTTAAAATAAATTTCTGCCGTGGCACATCTCCAATGTGAATATTATTAGGGCTTTGGTTCACTGAGTTATCTAACTTTAATGGTTAATTTTAATCATATGAATACTCTCCCTGAAATGAGATACTTACATGCTTAATGCTAGTCATACTTATTAATAGCTTTTGTATCAGGCAGTGCCTGGAAACCTGAAGAGCGAGGTTGCTCAGAGATACATACAGACTAAGAGACGATCTGTACTTTACAGCACCCTTAGTGCATCTCGGACTAATTAAAGTAGCATCGGAGGAAACAACAATAACAACAACTTTGTTTTTGTGTGTGTTGTTAGTATTCATGACACGTCCACTGAATCTAATTCTTCCAGATTCCTGATTTAGACTCAGTATTGTAAAACAGCCCCCAAAAAGCCTCCAGTTAATTCGCCTAAGGTAAACAAAGAAAAGCAAACTGTTTTAAATTCTTCACCACTGCACTCGCAGCAAAAAAGACAAGCAAGTAGGTTGTGCATGCTGCCTAGCACTTTTTCAAGGCAATTGTTCGTGGTAATCGGTTTCATAGAAATCAAAGATAAAAAAGATCAGCAGACTCTTCCATCCACTCTCTTGAAATATTAACAACTTTTGCGTATTTTCCAGTGTTCTTCTCCAGAGAAGCGAATCCCAAAGACATGGGCGTTAGCCCACTGCTACCGGTGACTTTTCATGGACCAGCTGGAGCCTTCCTACCGACGTGTTTCACCAAAAATACTTGGGGGGAGGATTCAGCTCAAGATTAAGATGTCTAAACTGAGTCTTCTGCATGTGTGTATGTCTGTGTGCACTTGGTGTTTACAGACTTATGCCGGGGAATGAAGATGGAAATCCCATAGTTGATGGTTCCAACCCAGTGAATACTCTACTAGCTCCTGCCTTCTGCTGTCTAATATGGTCCAGCAGACACATGCTTATGCCAAGTGGTCCTTTTCAGATGAATTAAAACATGCATATTATCCATACTGTAATTTTTAATGGATATTTTAGCAGTATAACCTATCATACCACGTCTTTGGAACTTTTCATTGGCAACACAGTTTTCACACGTTGCACGATCCAAGAAACACCTGGCAACGACCGTCACTATGAAGCCTGTAGATTGATCAGCGTCACACAATAAATTAGCAGAGCGCCCATCAAAAATAAGAGCCAGTCCAACCAATTTTGGTTCTGACCTGGTTATTCTCTTTCAATTAAACGCAACATTGGGCTTAGCACCTTCCGTTAAAGAAGTAAACGTACCCTCGCGTGTTTCATGCTGCGTGCTTGACAACGCCACTTCACTTCTCCAACTTTCCCTTGCATAAGAAGCCGTGGTTTAATACCTTTGAAGAGCAGCTGACACCTTGTGGAAAACTCTAAAAAAAACATTCAATTTCCAAGGAAGTTCTCCTCACAGCGGTCATGGGTCCTGTTGGTTTATTTGCGGTATACAACCGCAAACTAGTTTTTAAAGGCAGCACCTCTTTCAAAGGCCTCCTCCCCGAAGAGAACACAAGAACACAGTTTCTACAGCAACCAGTTGTGGAAATTTAAGTGCTGGATTAGCACATAAATAAAGCAAAGAGTGGGAAAAAAAAAGGTTCTTTTCTACTAAAATTCTTCTGTAGCGAAGAATCGGAGAAAAACAGCCCCGACAAGTCTATTGGAAGAGCTAGACATAATTATAAAGCTTTCTGAAAAGTTTCTGAAATTTTATCAGCTACATCAAATTACCACAAACATCTGCAGTAGTTAAATTGCATCTGAAACATCCTCTCCCTGTATGCTATAAAATACATAATTCTCCAGATCTGTTCTCACATCCCATTTACCTGCTGGATTTCCATTCGCAAGTATTTTGATGCCCTTCTTCCCCACTCTGCCCTTTTCATTTTGGCAGAATTAAACAGAGTTAAAGCCCTGTTGAGGTTGAAGTGCATGAGGAGTGTGGCATGTGGATAGAAAAACACATTTAGAGGGAGAAAAACGTGTAAGGAGCATCACTGGGGTTACAGAGATGGCTTCACGGGAGGGATATATGTAAGCCCAAGAGCTCCGTGTGTGCCTGGACAGCGAGTTGGGCATCCAGATGTTGATGAGGTGATGACAGTGCTGAGCAAAAAAAAGCAAGGTGCTAGATCAAGGCTGTCCGAATTTAAGAAGAGATTGGACTGTGCACTTAGTTACATGGGGAAACTTTTGGGTAGACCTGCGTGGTGCGAGGAGTTGGACTTGATCATCCTTATGGGTCCCTTCCAACTCAGGATATTCTAGGATTCTATGATAAGGCAGTCATGGGGTTGTATTTTTAAGCAGAGATTAAGCAGCTAATTAATTGATTAATCAAAACAATTAGCTAGATGTCAAATCAGCACAGCAGCAGATTTAAACAGTCAATTAATTCATATATTCAAAAGAACGGTAAATAATTAATAAGGAATTAAAGAGTTTGTTAATTATGTGGCAGTAGATTAGCTATGCAGAAAAGTAAATGAGAAGCAATTAATTAATTATGCAGAGAATCAAATGAGCCACAAAATATTTATGCAAAGAATCCATACAAATGGGCAGTTTAAAAGCAGATGGGTGGCAAAAATGCTGAGATACATTAAAAAAAAATAGTTAATAAGGATCAATTAATGGTAACTGTAGTTAGCTAAGCTATTAAGAAAACCATTTGAATCAAGAATGAAAGTCAGGTCAGAAATCAATTGAGTGTGGAGAATTAGGTTATCAAACAGATTCTAAAATAAAGATTTTTCCAGATGTTGGGAGTTGTTGACATTTGGAGTTGGCTGCCCCCAAACCAGGGGCAGACCTGGTTTGGAAACACAGGTCACTAAAATCGAAGCAGACACCAGAAATAGGGCTTTTTCACAGCATTTTACTATTGCAACCTCATCATCGCTTTGCCATCGCCCTTTACTTACTGCCCCGGTGCTGTACCCTGCCTCGTCTTTGGCTTAGGTTAGAGATGAATCAGGATTCACCTCTTACTTCATCTGCAAATTGTCACGCGTACACTTGCAGTGCTAGACAGATAAATAATACATTGTATGGCGTTATCTCCAAATATTAACTCCCCCAGCGTGCCTTCACTAACACTGCAAAGGAGCTATGCCAGGGATCTGAGAAGAAAGCTGCCTTTATGTTAGTAAAAAGGAGAGAGATGTAGGGATATCAATGTTAACTTGGAGGTAAGTTACACAAATGAGATGCTGCAGACTTGTCCAAGCAGTGCATTGGCATCAGTCAACTGAAGATAACACTAGGGCTCAATAAGATGTAGTACAGTGTCCAGCAGAAAGAGATATTTGGCAGGAAATGTCTGTTTTATTGCTCAGATGATTAAGATCAATTTGTAACACACCAACTAACGCTAACCTATGCAAAAAAAATACAGCATATTTCTGTGTCGTGAAATAATGCCGATTTTACAAGACAAGGAGGTGAAGATTGGATGCAGGAGGTGCAGTCATAAATCAGCTGGAACTCACATTTCACGGTCGTGGTGCCACTGGCTATCCCAGAGGGAAGCACAAATGCTTCCTTCATTTCCAAATGCATAAAGCAGCCTGGAAATCTGATAGGGTACCGATGTATACAAGTGCTTCAAAGAAAAAAAAACACAAACGTCAACCTCAGTAGAGCAAAGGGATAAAAGCTGCCAACAGATCCAGGCCACGCTGGTTCAAGGCTTCCCAACGAGCCTCAGAGTATGGCCGCTCTAAGGCTGACGGGCCAAGGTTTATCTTATTCCAGGGTAAGACAGACAAAGGGCTGTGACACAAACTGCTGGGTTTGGAGGGCCCCCAAGTCTCTTCGTTCGCAGCACGGCAGGCGCTCCGCATCCCCTGGGATGGCCATGGCTGGGTTTTTTGGTGCCCCTGGTTTTGCTTCCCTGGACAACTGGCTTTATCCGTGTCTACTGCCAACGCCGGACAGTGCTGTCAGAGGAGAAATGCCCTTGCTCTTTTCTACTTCTATTTTTCATGATATTTAATATACAAACAATAACTGGAAGTTTTAGGTATAAACACCCATGGAAATATGGCCCAAAGTGCTCCGCACTCTGAAAAACACCGAGCTGCTGCTGCCACCGATGACGTCCAGCTATTAATGTTGATTCCCAGCCAAATTAGCCTGGGAAATCTCTTTTTCTAGATAAATTTTCTACGCAAACCTAAATTCTCATCACAGTTCCGACTCTACCAAGACCATCACGGCGCTGCAGCCCGATGCAATGGCAAGGCAAGGTGGTCTCAACTCGTCTTGGGCTGCATGCAGCTTCGTTTGAGCTTCTTTACTTTAGCAGCAAATTCATTAACGAGCAGGTGGCCATACTTAATTTGTTTTACTTATCTTTGTATGTTACAACCATAATTTCTATATAATGGCAGTTACAAGTAATTATTTGGACTACAAGGAAGTATTTATGACTCTCAGATAATGACATAGCAGGGAGGAATACGAGCCTGGTATGACAGCAGAGGCTTCTGGAAGCTGGGACACAGGGCACAGGAGGACCGGCATGGGAGGAAAAGGCTGATACCCGGGGGCTGATGCTGGATGGGATAAAAATAATAATAAATACCTCATAAAAATAATAATAAATACCAAAAAAACATTTAATGTAATAGTCTTATGAACTATGCTACTTTTTTAAGACCAATATTCTTTAAACGAACTGTTAAGATTTCAGTCACACCAGAAATAAATTCTTGACCTCACAGACACGGAGTGTTTCATTTTTGCCCATAGGGAAGATACAGATTGTACCATTCCCATGGAAATCCACGTGTTCACCTAACTCCAATGTCGAATTATGGAGAACTAGGTTCAATGCCAGGCTTCGTGAGTCTTCACAAAGGGAAAAATAAAGTGAAAAATGCAAGTGTTCATTCCCATAGAGGGGTTTGCAAGCATTCTCTAATTTACCCTTTTCAACTCTTTCTTAGAAAGAAAATGAATTCACTGGAAGCTGATGAATTGCTTCTCTTTTTACTCCTTTTTATGATACCAACTTTTTATGATACCAACATGATACCAACTTTTCTACAGGAAAAAAAAAAAAGATCTGTTAACAGTTTTCAACAATTTTGGAATTTCTCCTGGAAAAAAAAATGTTCAGAATTTTTAAATAATGAAATTAAGAAAATAAATAAAGAACCAGTTAAGCTTTTCCCCATAAGCACATGCAGGGCTTTAGAGAAGATGTTATAACAGCCTGACCTGAGGTCTATAAAATTTTTTCCTCCCAAATGAAATATTTCAGAAGTTGTGCAAAATTTAGTTGGAAGCACTATTTTTAAAGCAACAATATCCATGTTCAACATCAGAAACAACTCAGAGCTTTACGAATCTCTATGGAGCAAAAGTGAAATAGCTAAATGGTGACGATAAGCCACCACAATACCTCTTTTGGTTTAAAGGCTAGCCTCCTGTTATTATTTCAAGAGAAGTCTCAACAGAAGCAGACAATTACCATATCTGAAAAGGCCACTGTGCTCCTTTAATAGCTGCAATGAAAACCACCGCTGGAAAACGCAACTTTACCACCATTTGCTGCACCTATTCTCCTCTGTGTGCCTTATGGCTCAGCAGAGGTTTCCAGCTCAAGCTGAAACCACAAGAAACTTATGGAGCTTTCTAAGATGCAGTAACAACTGCTCTAACTCCAGGCATTTCAGAGAAAATCCTTATTTTCCCCTAGTGAAGGACGGATGGTTTCCTGAAAACATTTCCCCAGAAGCTTTATCTGATAAAGAGAATTCAGGAAGAGTCAGTGTTGATAGATTGGACCCCACATTTTATCACGGAGTGAAAACCACCCGAGTGCATGTATTTATTATGAAAGATGCCAGACACAGACAGTGGACTTCTTATACCACCTTGCTGGCTCTTGGAGGTCCAGGGAGCATGTTTTCAGGAAGCTGATTCATCAAAAACCTCCATTTAGGGTGATTACCTGACAGCTCACATATACTGCAACAAAAAGCAAAATATGGGTTTTTAAATTATTTTTCTGAAGCAAAAATACAAAAGTACTATTTAATTATGTCATCAGAATATAATATGCAAGCTCTTCCCATTATTTAGCATTAATAATATCCATTATTTAGGCAGAAAGCATCAGAATTGGGAAGTATATTCTCATGAGCATCCTCTGTCTCAGGACTTCTCTCCAGGCACTGCTCTGGCCCCGTGCTCTACGATATGCCAAGTCATAAATAAGAAAGAAAATACAACCGGTACATGATACTTAAAATAGTATTAGAGACAGAGTAAAATGAAATGCTTGCCAAGTGGGGGAAAAAGAAAAGAGATCAATATTATTTAACACATTTCTAGATTGCCAACGACCACAGCACATAGGAGCTTAAAACAATAAAAATACAGCTTCAATACAGTACCAACAGCAAAGAGCAACAAAATTGATCACAAGCTAAGTGAAATGCACGAAGCTTTGGTTCAGGCTGAGAAAGCTCTCTGATCCTCCCAGAGCAGGCTGCAGAAAAAATGAGAGTGGGCTCAGGTTTAATGCTTACAGCAGAACTAAGAAAACCAAGGTTACAGCCAAGGCTTTGTACCCATTATTAATGCCGAGGACACAAAATATTATTAAGATGAAGAAAAAAATAATTAAACGTACAGTAGCTCCAAACAGTTCAAAGAGAAGAGATCTACCACATGCAAATACTCTGTAATATTCTTTGTCAAAGGCATCTCTGCATTTGTCACAAGCCAATTAAGAGACAGAAACATCTACAAGAGTCAGGCAGTCATGAGAGATTTTCTTCCAGGAAGGCAAACCTGAAAAATTCAACTGAAAAACCCACTGCCGGAGATCTCACTGTATTCACCTCCCTGAGGACTTACTTGGAGAAAAACACATCTCCTGTATTTATTACTGAAAGAAGTTACCTAACTGAATTTTAAGGAAATTATCTTCTTCCAAGTGTTCATTCATTAGTAAGCAGGAACACAATCACTGCTGTATATTCCAGTTTAGGATGGATGTCTTTCTACACGGTGAGACTGGGAAATCATTTGTGTTCTCAGAATAAATATAGCTTTTACACACATATATATATTATGCCTTACATAAAACAGACGACTTTGTCACGACTCTTAGCAGCTCAGAGCACGTGAGAAGAAGAGGGAGGCTAGGTTTCCCCAGGTACTTCTGCTAGGAAGCAATGTTCTGACAAGTTCTGAGGACTTCTGAGATGTTTCCAGGTTTTTGACGAGTCAACAAGAAAAGTCTGAGCTCCTGACTCCATTGGGATGTCCAGAAACTCAACCCACAGTGCACGTGTGCATCACGTACACGGGCTGCAATTCCAACTAATGTCTGTGTTGATGCTCTGATGAGTCAAAAAGCAAGCGCTACACAATGTAGGACAGGTTTTCTCCAACAAATCCTGGGCAGAAAGATGCAGGCATGTGCTATACATCTACCTGAAATGTATTTCAGCTCTCTCCTACCTGCCACGCTGTCAGAAGCTCTGCTGCTCTCTGGCAGTTAGAGGAACAAGAGAAAATGCAGGGCAAACCTCAGTGGTTCGGCTTTGCGTGGTCATGGAGCTGCTTTAGTCGAATTCAAGCTCCTCAGCTCAGTGTCTGGTGGACTGGATGAAATGTAATGCTTTCAGCCCTTAAGCTGTATAAACCTGCTGAAATGATGGATTTGAAGACTGGGCTTGGCAGTGAGATATCGCTCATGGAGGTGCCTTCTTCTCACAAACTAAGGTTTTGTAACGTGTGGAAGCAGAGCATCTAAAACTCTCCAGATCTCCAAACGGCCTCCAAATCTTTCCAGTTAGGTCCTCTTTATTAGTATGAAGGAACACGCGTGCCAAATGCTTTTATTGCTTTGCTAATCACCTTTATTGATATTTGCATGAAACCTATTTTCTCAGTCCATCTGGTCCTGCTGCTCATTTATAAAGTGAACTCTTAATTCTGCCTTGTTAGAACTGGCTCATATGGAGATAATTATGTCAGCAAAAACAAAGGATCATGATTTCTAATGGAGAATGGGAAGTAGAAGCTACCAGATTTGCTATTAATGTCATTCCCAATGATCCCTAAATAGAACTGCTTGTACATACAGCCCTTCTCAGGATGTATCGACTGCATTAAAAAGTCAAAGAACCGTTATGTTGAAACAAAAAGCAAATCTTTCTAAGGACAGAATAAAAATATTCTCTCTTCTAACCGATCTTGGACACAACCAGAGCAATAAGGAATGATGTGAGGTGTTCAGAAGACACCAAGTTGGTTTTGTTACCCACGAATGCACTTTGCAAAAGCCATGGGGCCATCAGACAACGCCTCACACATGCTTTAGATATAAAAAAGTAACCAGAGCTCTTCACAAATACCATCTGTGCAAAGACATACAACAGATCTACAACAGAGTTCCTCGCAGTTGTTATTTATAAACCGACTGGGTGTAAACACAAGGTCCCATTCCTTTGTGGCCAGGTTACATCTATTTCAATAAGTCCAAATGTGTGACTTTACAGAACTTTTGCCAGCCTATCTTTATAAAATATTAATCAGTAACTCGGCTGACCCAGCGCACAGTCTGCCCTGGGTCTCTACTGGCACAAACACCTGCCTCACCTGGTGACCCTCCAATGATAAAAAGCCCTCCAGAAAAACTTGTAAATGGGGAAATAGTAGAAACGTTGCTTTTGTCTGTCTGAATTTCAAGCTGGTCATTGAGTAATGACTTTTTTCTTGACTTGCGGTACAGTTCAGGTGTACTCACATACTGGACAAACTTCAATACAGGTGAAGTGAGGCAGCAGGGATCCCAAGAAAAGGAGAACAAGACTCAGATTTACCTGAATGCTAACGATGACTGGCAAATGAGAAAGGCACCCTGAAAGCCTTGATGACCTGGAGCCAGACTATCTCACCTCTAGACAGTCAAAATGCCAACAACTGGAGAAATCACAATACTGATTGTCTAATTATTGACAATTTTTAATAGCATAAACTCTATCTCCTCTATACCGGGATGGGAGCAGCTATCCTGCTAAAACTTTTGTAATGTAGATCTGCCTTTGGTCTCATTGTACCATGATGAAACTAAGATTCAGTCGTGCTTCACTCATCCTAGTCCATATGCCCAACCCGATTTTTAAAACAAATATACTCAAAAAGGGTCTGAAAATTCCCTCAGCTAACATCGGGCCTATTAGTGAATCCATTAAATAAGCTGCAGTCAATTTTTCATTGAGAAAATAAAGTGACGTACGTGAGACATTCACTACTTCACGGGTAACTTTCATATATTTCTAGTGTGAAACTAGTTTCAATTTGCAAAGATGAATGCTTTGATTTTTCCTCTTTGCTTAGTAACAACACGCAGGGTAATACAAGCTGGGAAAGTCGGCATTTTTCTTTGAGCAAATGCTACTCAGCAGGAGCCAAATCCTTAACTGGAGAAAATCAGCATAATTTTTCGAACATGAGATGCTCAAGAAACATTGAGAGTCTCACCTTTCTGAGAAATTGTGAAAAATTAGACCTTTTTTTTTTATTATTATTATTATCATGTTCGCCTGCAGAAAGTTAAATTTGATTAGGGTAATCAATATTGCTTGAAAATTGTGATACATAATACCAAAGTAGCTCTTTCCTAGAAAACTGAGAATGGAATGTATGAATGAATGAATGAGGCACAGCCGCAATGCAGTGCTTCTTCCGACAGCTCGACCTGCAAACTTCCCCACCAGTTCTCTAAATAGCAGCTGTGATTTCTTTTTCTAATTACAATTCACTCCCTCTCCCCTCTTCCAACCCCAAACTAATTTTAACATAGCTTCTTGTTAATTAACTACGTTAATTGGTAATGCTTCTTGGCAAATTTAGCAGGTTTCTGCAAGCACTGACTCTAATATCTACGTCTGAATGCATATTCATTCTGATAAAATTCATGAAAGCTCCCTCTGCTCTTTGCAGACTTCTCATAATTCAAAAAATTGTCTCTAGTACCTACAGCCTGGCTGTGAAGGCCTAGGAAGTTCTGAGAAAACCACCACTGAACACACTACAAGCGAGAAATTAAAGAACATCCCGTGCTGTAAAGCTCTATTCCTCAGGATACTTTCTCCTGAGGGTCTTTGGATATGTCAGACTTTCTAATTTCAGGATTATTAGGAAAAAAATAAAATAAAACGCAAGTGCCAACTAATTTCTTCCAGCCCTGCAAATACATTATTAAGTGCCGAATCTTCTCTGAGGTTTGGTATTTAATGAATTAAGGGGTCCACGTCATCTGCAATGACATGGAGCTCTCTACAGGCTGCTTAATTTAGCCCAAACCATTATTGAATCAATGGCAACCACTGGAATTTAGCATCACTGAGACCTATTTGTTTATTTAGGTACCTAAATATTGGTTTATTCAGGTATTAAGCTAACCACAGACCTCAAAAGGCTGGTCTTAATTGTTATACGTGAGTTTTTTAAACACTGTTTTGTACATTACAGCTGTGGAACGATGCTATGTCACAACAGCGATGCTTTAACCAGGATTTCAGAGAAGGAGATCACCTCCCATGTAATTAGCCAGCATCTCACACCCCAGAAGCCCAACACCTTGCATACAGAAAGTGCTATGGACCTGCTCTGCAAACGAATGCATTTGAGACACAGTGGATGGGAAATATTTGTGGCGTGTCTCTGCACAGCTCAATACTCATTTTTTGTAATTTGTAGGATGGGAAAGGATCTACAGTAGGATCCCTTCCACTCCTCTCCTCTTCCTCTTCCATGTTGTGTGCAACCTGGATCATGCCAAAGGGTTTTTAAAAAGCCATTTTCTGGAAAACTACACGCTTCCCTGTCATCCTGCTCACTGCAGGAATTATTCTGCAGTACCTAGAAATGAGAAACCTCCCCCAGAAGTGTGGAAATCACTCCAAGCAGTCTTCCACCTGAGGAAAAAAATATATATTAATAGGTATTACCAGCAAGGGCCATCCTCCCTTCCCTCACCGCTGCTGTTCTCTGTACAAGACTACTTGCCAGGCATATCTGCAGTGAGCTTTGTTAACCATGGCTCTGCAAGACAACTGGTGACAAGGAAAAAAAAAAGAAAAAAAAAGACTTGAAAGCATCTGAAAGTCAGTGAAATAAATCCTGCAGTCATGTAATGCTGCACTGGGTCCTGGGAAATGAGAGCTGCCAACTCTGCTACCAGTAACTGAGTAAACAGAAGAGTGAAACTGCTGGAAAATAACTGCTAATAGGACCGGGAAGAAAGTGCCAACTGCATTTGTAACAGGAATCACAGCCACAGCAACACATCTGCCTGACCTGCAGCACAACGAGTCGTTCACAAGTCTAGTCCATACAGCAACTAAGAGCTCTAAAAGCTATAAATCTTACGTTTCATTACAAAGCAACAACCATTACAGAGCCAGAAAGGTGTCACCTCTGATTTGTCTCTGCACCTCTCTAATAAGACATTTATGTCTTAATTTTAATGTATGTTTAAAAAAAAAAAAATACAACGTTTGCACTCTCTTCCTATGTAATCTTTAAAGGGAATCTTCCTGTCTTTGTGTACAGGTTTACTTTGTTCTTGGTGTGCTATTGAAGCGCTTCCTCAAATCTAGCATGGGCCCTTCTTTCAGAAGCTCTATAGAGCTGGGAGCTCAGAGCTTCCAAAAGAGAGAGGACTGAACAGCATCAGGACCAGAGGAAGATACAATAGTGGAATAAAGCCCGTATGGATTCAAAATTGTTCTGCAAAATCTTTTTACAGCTCATCAGCCCCAAACCCCTACCAAGCTTACTCAATATGCTACAGTTCTAACCTACAGTGCTGGTAAGAGCATCCAAGTGTATTAGCAAACCAAAATTAAGTGCTAGTAAAGGTAACAAGTACTTACTAGAAGCTAACAGCAACACACCCTTGCTACTAACATGAATACCAGTTGGGACTTTCCAGAAGTGTGTCAGGGCTGCATGTGACTAAGATCAGACATCCCCAAAAATGTCAACATAGAGCCACTAAGTACTCTATGTCATTGTGCATTACAGAAAGAGTCTCTACATTTGGGTACGATGTATTACCTTCATAAACGTTAAAACACCTGTTTCCACAATGGAGTTCCTCTGTGCCAGAATCCTAAAAAATGTACCAGCCTTCAAAATTAATGTGGATTTTTCTCTAATGAATAGCCATACGAAACAATCTTTTGCATAAGCAATATTTCAAGCACTCAACTTTTGTTATTTTTGCTTTTAACTACTTCCAAGATGACATAAATTCAAGTCCTAAAACTAGTAAGTGGAGCCTCCAGGGGTTCCACCTAAATCTTCCTAGCACAAAAAGGAAACGACGAAAGAAAAGCCAGCACACACAGCCAAACTTCACATATTCAGTGAGATTCCTTAAATTTAACTACACATTATTTAATAGCTGCCATACATTTCTGTATCTTAGCTTGCAAAGAACTTGCTGAGTAACTGCTACACTGCACCTGATCTATCAGGAATACTGAAACATGTTGTATTCAGTACATGTATAGTTTGGCAAGGAAGGGTAACAGCAGCAAGCAAAGGCAGGGCCAGCAAAACTTCAGAGTCCAGCTCTGCAGAAAGCCTGTGCGAATTCATTTGATAGCCTGTACTGAAATGAAGGCTACCTGGACCTTCCCCCTGTTGTTGTCACCTATCAAAGCTTCACAGAAATTAACAAAAATAAGCCTTCAGTACTACAAGCACCTCCGTCTAGCTCTAAACAGCCTATTCCTCATGGTCATCTACAGAGTCATACTTGACTCCGCCTGGTAATAAAAATAATTTTTAAAAAATCATTCACAATTGTTTTTTTAGAGTTTGTAGGAATGCTAAGAAAAATTACGAGGTATTTACTTAAAATGTATGTGGGTAGATTAATCAAAGAATCACAGGGAAGGTTGGAAGGGACCCAACACGGACCATCAAAAGTCCAACTCCTGGCTCCACACAGGACAACCCAAAAATCAGACCCTGTGTCTGAGAGCGTTGTCCAAGCACTTCAACTGCGGCAGGCTCCATGCTGTGACCACATCTCTGGGCAGCCTGTTCCAGTGCCCAACCACCTCTGGGTGCAGAACCTTTCCCTAACCCCCAGCCTGACCCTCCCCTGTCACAGCTCCATGCCATTCCCTCGGGTCCTGTCGCTGTCCCCAGAGAGCAGAGCTCAGCGCCTGCCCCTCCGCTCCCCTCGTGAGGGAGCTGCAGGCCGCCATGAGGCCTCCCCTCGGCCTGCTCTGCTCTGGGCTGAACAAACCAAGGGCCCTCAGCTGCTCCTCATATGTCTTCCCCTCCAGACTCTTCACCGTCTTTGTAGCCCTTCTTTGAACATTATGGTAGCTTTTGTCCTTTTAAAATGCAAGTATCACACAGCAGGCACACTTACAAAGCAGCACTGTTTCAGAGGAGAGGACACCCTACCCTGTCTACCAGCACTGCTATACAAATCTTCCTCACATTGACTGATCTTGGTGTTCTGTTAAAAAAATAAATCACAGAATCACGGAATAGTCTAGATTAGAAGAAACCTCCAAGATCACCGAGTCCAATCTCTGACCTAATAAAACAGCAATCTAATTGTGTTGATGTATCTGGTAAACAGCTTGCACCACACCCATTAAAATCTGTTGCTGGAATACTACTAAAAAATATTTCAATATGAAATTTTGATACATTATCTATAGTTTTACCCTGCCACAGTAGCATGGACTACTTAACTACTTGTCCTACTTAAGGAAATACAGCAAAGGACATTAAATACAGCAGCATTGATCAGGCAAAGTTTTAGCTTTGAAAAAAGGATCATAAAACTGAAGCATGTCACCATTACTTCATTCTGATAGCCAGACTAGGGCCATAGAGCAAATCGACAAAGGGAAATTGCTCTTATGTGCATCTAAATATGGGGAATATCAGATGATCAATAGTTACTTGTTTGCTATTTTTCTGTCTAATGATTCATAACACAGTAATGTCTGCAGCAAAAAAAAAAAAAATCATTGCACAGCTTCATAAACTTTCCTTAAAAATGTCAATTTGCATTTATGAGCGATATCTCAAGGCTGATGGCCATTCATCATTAAACCCTCATTAAATCCCCAAAAGAGGGACCATACAAGCCACGGCCACACAAACCTCTCACAACCTGCGGCCTCATTGAGCCTAACCAAGATGAAACCTACAGCAGGGGAAGGGAGGTCTTCATCTTCAGCCCCTGATCAACGCCCTGCTCTTTTCATGGGTGTGAAGGAAAATGAAGAAATTCTTTACCTACAGGTCACTGAAATGCTTCTAAAACAGAATGACTTTGGGATACTGTAGGAAAAAATAAATAAATAAATAAAACTGTAAGATTGCTCAAAGTACAGCTCACCAGTTTCCTCAGCAGAAAAACACACAGGGGACCTGTGCAGTTGAAAAGAGCAACACAATATTTGGGAAGGGCCTGACTAGAGTAGGGATGAGCCTGGCTGACATCTGGTTTTTTTTTTTTTTTTTTTCAGAATAATGAAAATCAAAAGCTTATTGTGAAAAATTGTAGTGTTGCATAATTTAGTGATGATGGGGTGATAAAATGGCAGCTGAAATTCAAAGGAAAGAAAATAGGTATTAAATATAATGTAAGAAATGACAGGTTCTTAGTCATTACCACCCAAGAAAGAGATCTCAGATATACAGTAGGCAGCTCTATGAGAAGCACAAGAAATACCAAAAGAAAACAGCATGTAAAACATTAATAACGAATGGGACTGAGAGCAAGAGAGAAAATACCGGTGTGTCACTACACAGAACTCCATGGTGTGCCCATATCTCAGGCTCTGCAGACAATACCATCTCAAATAGAGCTGAACAAGAAAAAAATGGGTGACAAAGGAGATGAAATATGGCACATCTAACAGGAGAAAAAACAGTACTTTGATACTGCAGCTGGTAAAATAAGACAACAAAAGCATCAGAAGTATAATATCATGAATTATAAGATAAAGATGAGGAGGGAACAATTCTTTCACAGTTCCATATAATGCAACTGGGGCATGAATGAAGTTATTGAGCAAGAAATGTAAAGAAAACCACAGAAAGCCCAGCTGCAGGACTTTCTACCACTGGATACTGCAGGGGCCAAGCGCACATGAGCTAAAAAGGAGTTTACCTTGATTTGTGTAGGATTACACCATTAGCAGCTATTAATAGTTCATTGTAGCTGCAGCTGAGAAAGTCCTGCTTGCTCCCAGAAGCTAGGAATGAAAATCCAGGACAAGTATATGGGAACGATGACTTTAAAGGCCCTTGCTCCTTTACTCCTTCCCCAGACACCAGCCATTTTAGAAGACAACCTGTGGGCCAGACAAGTCCACATCCTGCACAGCTGCTCCTGTCACTTGTCTGTGTAGGTGAGCAAATGCCTGATGTAGGTCACAGCCACAGAGAAGGTAGATGAGAGCATCCCAAGGGGAACACAATTTACTGGAAAATGGAAACGACACAATACACAGACTGCCGTCCTCCTTCCCATTCCATTCTCCTGCAAAGGAGAACCTGACTTGATATACTTTGTAGCTAGCACAAAGTGCCTTCTAGTTTAATACTCAAGTGCAGCACGATCCCTTTACTTTCCTATTCAACTTACTGAACTTCAGATACCACAGATATATCTTCCCCCTCCTGAAGAACTCCAGACGGTCACTTCTTCTTTCCCAACAGTATATTTAAGGGTAGAAATATAGTTTATGATACCAAATTGTCTAATGTTTACAATCTGTTTCTGTGTAGAGGGATCATATTTCCATGTAATATTAAAGGATAAATATAACAAATAGTGAAGGCTGGATAAATAGTCTCCTCTCCCAGTTTAAAATCTACAGCATTTTACACCAAAGTAATTTTAACTGAAAGGAAAATCTAAGTGGTCATTCATCATGGGGAAGAAATGCTGTTATTAGTCTCCAAGTCTAGCAGCTGAAACCTGTAAGAGACCATCACTGTTCCCAAGAAGTCAAAAATACTTTTTTAAAGTATTGCTATCAAAATCTGGTGCTTTGCACTTTCATTGTGACACCTTCAGGAACCACAGTTTCCAAGTAAATGTGAAAACTGCGAGACTCATTCAGTAACATGGACAACTTACACATCATTAACTTCTGTTGACACTATTCTGTTCCCCTCTCTTTCTTTGATAGCATTTTAATTACGGAGGCCAATTTCAAAGTATCAGTTTTCAAATCTTAAAGTATTGCTAATGCCTAATAGGTCTGCAGACAATATTCTACAGATGATTTCAGGATTTGTTTCTGATGTAGCAGTTAAGCACAGATGCTGAAACAATCTGTAGGTAATTTGTAGGTAACTGCTTCAGAAAGATGACAATTAAAGGACACTTACTTGGAGACTGCTCAAATACCCTTTTTTTTTCTTTGTAATTAATGTGCAAATTTAGAAGTTAAATAACAACAACAAAAAAAAGAAGTAGGAATAATGGTACCATATATGAATGAAACAGGCAGTGTGGTTATGCTTCTGTTTTTATTAAATGCCTTTAAAATGCATCATTAGCATTTATTTACAATTTTGTTGGCATCCTAATGGAAATATATCTTCTGAAGGGATTTAAAGGAAAAAATGACAATGGTGAGAAGCTTGATATAACAAAGGCAATGGACATTGCCCAAAAAACTATGAACAAAGGGGCTCAAAAAATCAAAGGATATGCAGAACAGCTTGTTCCTAAATGCATGAAGAGGAAAAAATAATAAAGCCAGAAAATATAAACTATAAGGCAGTAAAACAAAAAGGAGGAAGCTCATAGGCACGTGTAAACCTAAAAGCAATCATCTGAAGCTAACCGTGATTCAAGCCGAGACAGTCTTTCAGAGTCCTAGTTCAGTAAAAATGAATTCCACTAAGTGTTTAAAAGTGTGAAATTTCAAATATTTAAGTTTAGTAACATAGCAAATCTAGTTCTATTCATAAAAATCCCACTATCATTCAAAATATTCTGTACAAGCATATTTATATGGAAATAAGGTCAACCAGCTTAGAATGTGGTTAAGAAAAATGAGTTTTTGAAGCATCTATTTTCCAATCCTACCACAATTCTGCATATCACTTCCAACTTGGGTTAGTTGGGTCGCTATTGTTCATCACACAATTTCAGAGTTCAATTTTTTGGCAGTCTTTAATAAGATCGATCACAATGTAAATTTCATTGCAACCACTAATAACTACCTACTAAAGGACTTGATGAAGAGGTACTTAGGAATGCCAGACAAGGGGAAGGTAATGTCTCCCAGAAGAGTTAACAGGTACCTAGAAGTCTATAATAAAATTGATGACTTCAAAAGGTTTTATACTAGTGAAAGATTTTAAAACACAAGTCTTAAAGTTTTATGCATACATCTGATGGCAGAAGGTTAAAAACAGTTGCAAACTTTCATGGTTTTATACTCCCTCAAATGCAAGCCTGCCAGATATAGAGAGACTGCTCTGAAGGATTGCTGCCTGATACATACACTCTGACAAAAGAGGTCTCTTACATATGACTATCATAAGTAATGAAGTTAGAAAGATATTAAAATAAATAGACTGTCAAATCACCTCCAGCTGCTTTTTTATCATACTGCATCTGCTGAGTTAGCATCAGGATCAAGTCAGTTCTTAGTTAGGAGGATGAAGAAAAGCCCTGAGGTAGAAGCAAATATTAATTGATTGATTTCGTGTTTATACTATACAAAAAATTGAGTTTCCATACGCAAATGTCCATGCCACTTTGAAATTGTAAATGTGTGAATTCTCCATTTCAATACACCATGAAGAGGCACAATCCACCAGGCAAATCTTATCTTGAGAGAGTAGAGAGAGATTTTAAACATACACATGGAGAGCAGAGGTTTCCTACGGGCCACAGACGCCAAATTGTGCCTATTAATGACAAAATCCTCTAAGTCCCAAACATTATTTGAAAAGCAGTTTAGTTTTCTGAACAATTAGGCTGTAGCTTGTAGTCATTTTACAGTCAATATTTATATGTCACTTCTGAACTTCACCAGCCGCAGTTTCAGAGAAGTACGTGATGTTGTCGGTATAGTTCAGAGCAACTCCCACATTACAAGAATAAGCACGTTTTACACATTTTCTGCATAGCACTTTTCAACAGTATAACATTAATAAATTTAGATTGCAATTAAGAAAAGACATCTTATTCCCTAAATCCAGGAAACAATATTTCATCAGCTCACCACAGCATGATGTCAAGGCCATCTTATCGTGGCCAACCCAACCAAAAACCCAACCCTTACCAGCTAAAATAAAACCAGAATTTCATCCCTGGGAAGATCAAACCTCCCTGTGGAATGGGAGACACGTTCCAGTGCACAGAATCATCCGGCAGCTGAAGAAGCACTTAGAAATACCCCGGCCAACATTTGAAAGGAAATCAGAATGGTTTCATTTTAAGAAAGTAACTCTCATATTTTACTGATATGAAGGACAGTGAGGAGCAGCTGATACAAAGCAGCAGCAGGGTAAAGTTCCCCTTCACCACAGCTATCTCTGGTGTCTCCCAGGAGTACAAATATTCAGTAATTAAAAGGGCTTAACGAGCTCCCAGGGCCAAACTCGCCATCTCATCTTCTTAAGACTGCCAATAAAGATGCCAATTGCAACTAAATGCAACAGAACAAGACATGCTCTTGAGCAGCACAAAATAAGATCATAGTTGGTTTCAAAGTGGTCATCAGATAGCTAACACATTGTAAAGGGCTTTCATCGCTTTGATTTTGAATACAAAAGAATAAACTGCATACAGCTTTCCAGGCAGTTCTACCAGCACTCAGCCCAACTGCGAGATTTGGAGACGTGGTGAGCACAGCATTTATTCGAAGAAGCAAATAATACTGTAAAAGATACATATGCTAAAGGTATTAATTGCATCCAAAAGCCTCAACAGTGCAATTGCTAACTGGAATTAACGCTAAATGGAATTGTGAAAATGGGAAATGGGGTGATAACGACTGCATTTCACTTTGCCTTCTCCAACCAACCTGGTCTATTCTGCAAAGTGAAAAAGCGAGTATTACCTGCTTAACTTACTGTCAGATATAATCTGTTTTTAAATACGGGGCAATCAACTATTGAAAATAAAAGGTACTGACACCATTAGAGCTTTATCCCCCTGGCTGTGCAGGTAATGTGCGGTGGCTGCAATTTCTGGTTTACAGAAGAAAGCCACACAACCCTCAAGGCTGCCACAGCACAGCTGCTAAATCTGAATACCTCTCTTACATCTGGATCAGTAAACTCCGAGCGGGGATGAACAAATAAGGTAGGTGGGGGATTTAAAAAGGCAAGTGAAACAGAAATAGAAGGCTTTTTTTAGTAAGAAAAGCCTGGGGGAGATCTCACCACCGCTTTTCCCTGCTGAAAAATGCTATTTGCTTTTTAATTAAAGCTTTTGCGGTTTCTTTTTGCAGCCCAATTTTCACTGAGCAGCAGCATGTCTGTGGAGATGAAAAATGCACAGAGTAATGAATTTTAGATTTGGAAGAAGTCAGCTCTAGAAATAAAAAAGGCTTCTACACGTAGCCAAGATTTGAAGGTGAAGTGATTTAATGGCTGACTCGACTCATTATAATTATCATTATTCATGTCGTGGTGCCACCCAGAGGCTCTGTGTTCGGCACCGTACTAATAATATACTTTCAACAATAAATCTGTTTGCAAAACTATGCAAGGATGTAAGGGACCAGGCAGACTTGAAGCAAGAGGAAGAGTGGATGCATGGGAAGTAGATGGGAAAAGAAGCTTCAGCAGGCAACTGGCAACACATTTGTCGATATGGCTTTGCTTGTTCAAACAGGAACGTAAACTCTTGTAGGGTGAACAATTTGGCATGGTCTATATCAAATCAAAATAAAAAAGCTGTATGACAATGCTGGTGTAATAGAACATAAAGAACAATTTGGAGCTTCCAGTCAAAATCTTTAGGCTTTTAATCTACGTTAGTTTATTCCTTTCCAAGTGAAAAAGCAGGCTTTCTTGGTAGCAAATTTAGCAAAACTCTTGGCTGACAGTTGCCAATAACCTTTCTCGTTCAAGAAAACCTGCTCTTTACGTAACTCTCTAAATTAATAATTAAAAATAATTACAAATTCTGATTAGACATACCCAAATACGGTACGTGCATCAGAGCAGTAGGATGGGGCACAGCTCTGAACGTACAGAGGAGGTGGAGGTGTCAAGCTATTGCCTTTTATGATCTCTCAAATTCCCCAGGTCAGACCTTTCACTACGTCAATCACGTAGCTCGTGTCATCTTCTCACCAAAATGTAGCTGTGATTCAACTGACATGCAATGACAGTTTCTTACACTGACAGAATTGACCCTAATTGCAATTAAAAAACCCACCAGTAACTAGCTGCAATGTGGACTCCGGTGCTTTGCAATGCTTACTTATTTTCATTAGTTCTCCTCAAACTCATTTCAAAAGGATATTTATATCTATGATGTGAAAAACAAGGATCAATTTGTTTTAACTTTTGTGGTAATCAGATCCAGCTGCAGGAAGAAATAATTACATTAAAATAATTCTAATTATTGAACCAAATAGCATGCTACTTCCCAGGTACCTTGGGGCTCATTGTAGGTGAGTAAAGCAGAATATTCTACATTTGCCACGAGAAAACTCAGCAGTAGTGATATTAATGTATATTTTCTGCTTCGTTGCCTTTGAATGTATCACTGCTTATCATCCACAAGGTTTTTTCAGCCCCTATTTGTGCAGTCAGAAGTCTATGAAGTACCAACAATCTCTAGGAGAACACCGAACCAGACCTCCTTCGATGTTTACCAAAGACACACGTCTATTTATTCTCAAGGGCACAGCGCTACTGGTTAAATAAAACATAACTGCAGTCGGTTAATTCCCAGTCAGCCCTGTAAGGATACAAGGTCAATTATTTCATCCTTGTAAATTAAAGACTGGAAACAGCATACCAAATAACTAAAAGCCTAACAACAGACAGGCTGTTTTCATTACACTTCATATCAATAACAGTTGTCAAAATGAAAAGAACTGAATTCAAGCTTCATTTGCTTCCTACAAGCCATTAGTAAATGTGTAAGTTTCTGTTTTGATAGGCAAGGGAAGCCTTTATAGTCTCATAAATGTAAAAATAAAAGATCTAATTTATGCACTCATCAGCAATGGAGGATATAGTTTGACAAGTTTATATGCCTGAACACACACACACCAATTAAAATGGTGAGGATGGATGATCACGTAAATTTCTGGTGTACCACATATGGCAACCTTGTGAGACTGTCATGAAAATTAGAAGATCCTGATCCTGAAGAAGACATCTGCTCCATCTCCTTTTCCCACAAGAGGCTCTTGCTACACCTAATAATTCCTGAGGCATTTCTGCCTAGTTTGGTCTCCCAGGCTTCCATGGCAGAACTACCAGGTCTTTACGATCTCTTCCATAATTTTGCAGTAAGTGACTATTGTTCCAAATACCCTGCATACATCTCTTTTCCTGCAACTTTATTTCAACATTTGTTTTAACCAGAAACATAAAAAGTCTTGTTTTTGTTCTCGTCTTTTACAGCAGACATAACAGAGATCTGTTGTATTCCTCCTGGTCTACTCTCAGGTTAAGTAACCCCAATTCTCTCATTATTCTCTCAGATCGTGCTGTGTAGATGTCATAGCCATGACATCTTGAACGTACTTGGAATTCTCTATTACGAGCCTGTACCCTGCTGGAAAGGCATTACCAGAGCATTAACCAAGTCCTCCTGCCTGTTCTTCATATAAAAAATCTTACTTTTTCAGTTCAGTTCTTGAAGTAATTTGGAATTTTAGTACTGCGTTCTGACACAGTCACAACCTCTCCCACCTTCTTCACATCTGCAAATTTAATGAGAATCCCTTCTAGTCCACCATCTGGGCTGGTAATAACAACTAATCAGCAAAAGAGCAAAAGTCCTTCCTGAGCTCCATCCTCGCTGTCTCACAACAAGCCACTCATAACTGCTCTCTGAAAATGGTTTTCCAATGAGCCGTGCATTCACCATACAGCACTATGACCTAAACCACCTTTATTCAGCTTGAAGTGTCACGAGAAGGAAAGTCCAAGACCTTACTAAGACACGTCCCCCACCAGCTATTCTTTCTCATTAAGTCTTGCCACTTTCTCTTTGAAAAATCAGATTGGTTTGACGCCATTTCTTTTCGACTGCTTCCTGTTGATTGATCTTTATCTGCTCATTTGAGGATATTAGTGCCTTGGATTTTTTTTTCCCTTTAATTCTAAAGGATGACAAAGGCTCCGTGAAATAGTTCCAAGTGACAAAGTGCATATAGCAATATATCAGCACCGTCAGTCTGATGAGCAGCACGCATCCAAAACTCACCAGAAGTGCCAAGCAACAACTCCACCAGGAAAATCTGCTGTTGTAAAGAGCAGACAAACGGCACACATCATGTTCTTTCCAACTCAATCACAGAAAATAAGTTGTTGGCCACCTCAAAGTTTGAGCACAGCATTCGTTCTTGGTGGACTTCAGGCTTACATCTGCCTCTGCATTACGGCTCTGCGATAAGAGTCTCTTTAAAAAAGACGGTAATAAACGGCTTTGTAGGAACATTGGTATTTCGGTGAGTCAATGTTTCTTGTCTGCCAATGACTGTACATCAAACCCACTGAGGGTACAATTAACAGCCTACTTTTCCAATTATGTGCCCTCCCAAAAGCTGAAGTTGATATAGCTGTCGTAAAGAAAGAACACGATACACCGTATCTGAACAAACTGCTATAAAAAAAGGATACAGATTTATATTTTCTAAACAAACAATAACAAGAAAATACAGCTACCTTATCTGAAGGCAAATATGCACCAGGACAGCAGCTAAGCATTCTTGAAACGCTACTTTTTTTTTCTAATCATAACCAGCTCCTTAATCACAAGTAGCAAACACCTTTTAGCTGGTTGGTTCGAAACAAAAAATCAAAGACATGAGAACCAGGAGGAAAGCAAACAGGTAACCATGCTCTAGATCAATAACTGAGATCCCTTTTGCCCCACTGTCAGAAAATGTCTTGAGTGTAGCTCTACATTCACAGTAGAGCAAAATTTGCATGAGAATATTAAAGAGAAATTGGGAATATTACAGCAGAATTATTTAGAGCTTTCTTCTTACTGCCTGTATACAGGTCGGCTCCATAAGCAGAGATTTTAGAAAGTACAGACTCCTTCCTGAGACAGAAAAACACAACAAAAATGAGAAGTAAAAGATTTTGCCCTGCTTTTTCCGAAGATTTAAGAGGTAAGAGAACAGGAATACTCATAGTTTTACATCACAAGCACAGGTCTCCTATAACACAGCTCACTCATCAGGATTTGCAAACCCAAGATGAAAAGAAACTTTTGGAAGTGAATACTTTGAGCAAGCTGCTGCAAGAACATTAAAGAACAAAGAACATGCTGCAAGAGCATTAAAGCCCTAACACCAATCCTGCCTTGGATTAGCGAGAATACAGAGAATGTTATCCCTCGAGACTTGCTCAGGATGACCCGTGACAGGGATGGGATTTTCATACCTGATGGTGAGATCCCATCAGGGTGGGTGGGAAAAAAGCGTTTACTGATAAACAGTCGTATTTTTCATGAGATGTTTGTGATGGAAGAAAGCAGGTCCAGAGAAAATAAATCACACGCCATCTGTTTAAAAGCATACGGTTATTATCCTCCTATAACAAACCTTGTTTGGATCCAAAAAACTGTACTTTAGTACTTCTCCCTGTGCTACAAAAATTAGTTCCAGGGGAGCAACAACCGACACAAGGTAATTTTATAACAGTGTGGCATTTATAAAAAGTTAGTATTTCTGTTAATTGATTGGCTGAGGGAAAATATGGAGACAATCCAGCTCAGTTTGAGTTTGATGATGATTCTTGCAGTGAAAGAAGGCAAAAATCCCAGTGCATCTGGCTCAGATCTGCTCATACGTACCAGGCTTCTTAATTAACAAAGTTTATTCAACACGCTCTCCATATTCACTTGTCCCCTTTCTAGTATTTTTTTTTTATTATTTCAACCAAATTTGACAAATTTGTCCATTCGACATTTCAAAACAGAAATTCACAATGTTAATACAAAAAGGTAAAAAGTAGAGAACAGCTCAGCTGGATCATTCACCTTTTTTAACTTAAGCTCCTCAAACGCAATAGCAGACCACATTTCTTGTCATGGCTGTGCTAATGGTGAATGAATGACATAAATGTAGGTAACCACACAGCAGGGTTGGAGTCTGGAGAGGGTAACACACAGGGCAGAGATGCAGCAAGGTTGCAGAAGGCCACAAGCAGGGGAAAATGTCTTTATTCTGTTTTTCTCCCCTTGCCTTCATGCCCAAGTGTTGTGGTTTAACCCGGCCGGCAGCTAAACACCACACAGCTGTTCGCTCACCCTCCCCCCTCCCTCTCTGGGATGGGGGAGAGAAACGGGAAAGTGAAGCCTGTGGGTTGAGATAAAGACAGTTTATTTAAGAGAGAAAATAATAATAATAATAATAATAATAATAATAATAATAATAATAATAGTAATATGTACAAACAAGTGATGCACAATGCAATTGCTCACCACCCGCTGACCGATGCCCAGCCCAACCCCGAGCAGCCAGCCCCCCACCCTGGCTAGCCACCCCTATATATTGTTCAGCATGACGTCAGATGGTATGGAATACCCCTTTGGCCAGTTTGGGTCAGCTGTCCTGGGGCTGTCCCCTCCCAGCTCTTGCTGCCCCCCCAGCCTGCCCGCTGGCAGGACAGAGCGAGGAGCTGAAAAGTCCTTGGCTTAGTGTAAGCACTGCTCTGCAGCAATTAAAACACCAGCATGTTATCAGCACTCTTCTCATCCCAATCCAAAACACAGTACTTCACCAGCCATTAGGAGGAAAAACAACTCTGTCCCAACTGAAACCAGGACACCAAGTAAAGAGAATGAGTGCAATATCTCTCAGATCCATACCAGAATAGTCAATATATGTGTCAGTGAGGGATGAAGCTGAGAAATCTGGCCGAAGAAGTTGGTTTGTGCACATCTACAAAATGCCAACAAAATACATACTGTATTTTTGGCAAGCAGATTTCACTAAGAATTACTTTCAGCATCATAGCTGAACCATAACCTGGGCTCCCAATGTTCAGAGAGGTTTGTTCCTTACAGTACCGGGGTTCCCAGACCTCTTCCACTCTGCCTCACCCTGCCAAATACCTGCATTTCATCCCAAAACCCTGGATTTTGTTCCCGTGTGATGTTAAGACATGGGCCAGACGATACATCTCAGAATTATTTGTGCTGAGCGCTTTAGCTTCATGCTGTAAGATAAAGCAAATATAACTTTACGTGACTGTAAATAAAGCTGTTATGGGCTTTTGGGTTTGTTTTTAACATGCAAACTGAAAAAAAAAGGGGGTGGAGATAGCAGAATCTGTTCAGATCTGAAACACTGCAAGTCCTGCTTATAGGGGCGGGTAAATGGTGTTCAGTTTTACTCTTCTCACTCAGGACTAAACTGAAACAGAAAAGGAGTATTTTGAAAAAAAAAGCAAAAGGAAAAAAAATACTTCCTTATGCTATTTTAAAAATCAGCATCTCAATACTACAATACCTCCTTTCTAAATCTACGTTGAAGCTTCCAGGGTACAACCAACAGAAAAACGAGACGTGAAATATGGAAAGTGAAACTTTTCCTCCGCCAGCCTCCTGCCAGCTGTCTCCTCCTGTGCAGAAATGAGCACTAACTAGGTACCTTCTGGTACTTATCAACGATACGTCTTGCATACTCATGTGGGGGCTCTTTTTAAGTATTTATTATCAACATATTTAACTACAATTATCTCTTCTGCCTTAAAAAAAAAAAAAAATCATTTGCATTTCATTTGTCATTTCAGCATGATAAAGTCCCATTTATTTAGATCCGTATCGCCATGAACTGTGATAAACACTTCAAAATAAATTCACTTAGCTAAGCTATTTTACTAAATGAATGCAATCTGGACATTTTTAAAGCAGTCTTAAAGAAAATGCAATGCTGCTCATTACAATGGCAGCCTACAACAAGCAGGCACATCTTTCTGAAGGCAGAGCATCAAAGCGAGCTCACATTTGCCAATATCCTGCTTGAATTTGGGAAAGAAACCTTACAGAACTTCCTATTGATAATTTCCCTTCCACTGTGATTGATGGTGACCTTTCTGCCAAGGTATTAGATAGATACCCTTTGCAGACCGGAGATTTCTTCCTTCGACATCCTCTAGTAGGTTAATAACAATATTTTCACGGGCACTGAACACAAAGTGCCCAGATTTCTAACCCCAACCTGTTTTTTTCACCTTTGGAAATTCTCAATTCAACATTTTCTATTTTTTTTTTTTTTCAAATTTGTGATACTAACGAGCATTTGTAAAATAAAAATTGCAGATGAAGCTCGTTCTCATCATACCTATAAACGACAACTTCAAGTCACCGGTTTGGGATCCTGCAAACTGCTGAGGGATTATTGCCACTGAGACCGTGTGGGCATGGTACAAGCGATTAGGCTTCACCCACACACAAAACAGACCATCATATTTAACCTTTCCTTTGTCTGCACAGCCAGTTGACCCAGGCTAACTAATGACTTCCAGGAGGTGAGACTACCAAATGACCTGAAAAATGTGCAGAACCACTTGTTTTCCCAGAAGAATTCTGATCGCCAGGGGAAACAGCCACCAGCACTGTCAGGCTGTTACAGGCTGTCAGGTAAAATTCCCCATAATTAAAAATACTGATACAAATCCATAGCTAGGGAAACAAGCTGAAATTATAGACTAATTCTTCCAGGTCTTCTGAAAATTGATTTTTTAAATGAGAAAGCAAATGCAGATTCACTGTGACACCCCATACTGATAACTGGATACATTTCTTTTCTGCAATTCCTATTTTTACAATAGTGTTTTTACCTTATATTTACTTCAAAGCCAGGAGCACTCCCAGCAGCCTGGGTCCATCTCACCTCGTCACCGAGCCCTGAGCCGAGGAGTTGTCGTGTAGCTTGTGAAAGACTGAATTAATGCACACCAGAACCGCCTGCTTTGTGTCTCCAGATCTCTCTACTCACACCAGAGCCCCAGCAACGTTGTGCAGCTCCAAAACTATCCACGCCTCTTGCTACCAAAATCCTCGGTAAATTCATTGGTGGTCTGAAGCACGGTCTGAAACAGCTGAATAAAAACTATTTCCATTATTAATGGGTATCTCATCTGTTTCTATTTGCCATCAACATTTGAACTTTGGCACTTTTCTCTTTTTTTTTGAACATTTTCTTTTTCCTCTTTCAAGAGCATCCATTTCATAGGAGCAAATACGCTGACAAATTTAGGATCTAAATAATAAAAAATGGATGAACTCTTATAATGTAATGGAACGTTCATGGCGATGAGTACAAAACCGTATTTATAACTTGTATTTTATATACAGGAATATTTTGGTATTTGCTTTGTTTGATGCCTCTTAAAACAAGCTTAATGCATGCGTTAAATGGTGAAAAAAACAACCCCCCCCTTGACTTTGTAGGACCATCGTTTTTACTACTCCTGACACTTACCTGTAGTTTCTGAAATAAAATAGCACACACCATTAACAAACCGAGCACTTTCAAATCCAATTCTGAGAACCAAAATTTCCTCTAATACTGATGATTTCTAGCAATGAGGGAAGCTAAGCCAGTGCAGCACAGCCACCTAATGCTGACCTCGCAAATATTGGGGAAATTTCTGGGTTTTAAAGAAAACCCTCAAATTTTTTTTGCAGACATTGCCAAAGAGCACTGTACAAGTTGTGTTAGCACGTCCCTAGCATGACAATGGATCATGTGGTGTCATGCTCTCTAATGGCCAGGCTTGTTTAAGCCAAATAAATATACATTTGGTTTAAACCATCCCATATATATTATATATGGGACGGTCACTTGATGGCAAGATAAAGCCACCTCTTCAGTCCTGCACATGCTGCACTGCACCTTACTGCAAGCAGCAGGACACGATGACGGTCTGGAAAATTCAGCACCCAACGTTTTGACACAAAAAAACAACAAATTGAGCCACTAACAAATGCATTTCTGAAAGGGGGTAAGAAGTAACTGGAGAACAACAGATGGATGCTTTTGTAGATTTGCCACGGTAATGAATCTGAGGTAAGAGATATCACTTAAATCCATCGCTAATGCAAGGTTTTGAACATGGACTGAACACAGACCCACAAGGGTACAGGAGAGTGGAGAAACTGGTTTTTGGCATTTTTATTTTTTTTCCTAATAGCCTCTTCTGGTTAAATCTCTTGTCATGGATGAAATATTACTATAGAAAATTGTAGGCTTGCAAGAACATGTTGTAGGAATACAAGCATGATTTGCCGTAAGAGCTGGCAGGGAAAGCAAGCAGGAACGCAACAGCAAATGCATCCATGCAGCGAGACAGAACACAACCCTGAGCCTCCAGAATTTCTGGTCCAATTACGAGCAGCACATTGTCCTACAACAGGACTAGAAATTAATTTTAAAAGAGCTCACTTGGAATGACCAGATGAGAAAGAATGGAAACAGAGGTTAAAATAAGACTTGCTGCCTTCTCCAATTGCTCTTCTTTCCCAAGTTCTCTCTTTTTATCGCTCTTCTCTGATAGCCACCAGATTTGGTTCCCATCCAAGCCATAGGGGTTGCTTGAGCTTCTCTCTTTCCAGAGGAGAGTCCCCAGCTCCCCCTCTGCAAGACGAAAGTCTCCAGATTGAACCTGATCTTGCTGAAAGAGAAGTCATCCTTCTGCTCCACGTTGCTGTCCAGCCAAATCTCTTCACCAAAAGGAGCCTACAACCAGTACTGAACAAAGAAGTTGATATTACAGCCCGCAGAGGCATCACGAGCACACAGCATTGCAGGGCTTTCAGTGACTGACCGTTTCGCCGGCGCCTGAACATCGGATTTGGGTGCATTGGGCAAGGTCGGGAGGAAGCAGAGGTCACTCCTCAAGGTTCTCAACTGAATTAAGAGGTTTGTGAACTGCTTTGTTTTGGAGCAAGATCCGGAAGGCTGTTGGTTTAACTTGAAAGTTGGGAAAAGAACAGAACGTGAAAAGGAAGAAAGAGTAATTTAGAACCTATGAATCATCTAGGTAATAAGGAGGGGTTTGTTGTCCCCAGTTTCCCACATCAGACAGGTGCCTACATCTAAGCTCTGGACTAAGCCACTGGACTGAACTTCGTTTGAGAAGCTGCTGACAAAGACTAAAGCAGAAAAAATGCCAAAGGAAGCGAGGCTGGGCTAAAAACAAAGGTTTGGACGTGGCCATCCACTGTCTCACACCTGCAGGCAGTGGGGAATGGCACAGATCACTGCTTCCTGCCCTTTGCACGCCTGTGTCCCCAAAACCCAAGCAGTCAGCTTGTGTGTGTATGGTTTCTAACATATTTTAGGAACTGATTCTTGATATTACGCATATTTCCACTTTCAACTTCTGTTCTGTCAACTAACTTCCCATAGGAGGAAGAGCAGGCAAAAATTTCAACCCAGAAATTATTTTTCCTATTGACACAGAAAGCAACAAGTAAATAGAAAATGAGCAGCTTAAAGTAAAACATTTTGTGGTGGTTTTGCTGCAGTGACAGAGCAGAGGCAGCCTACAAAGACATCCAAGCCAACACCAGCCATAAAACAGCTCCGCGCGCACCAGGGTAAGACGCCTGAATGAGCATCCCTAAGAAAGAAGGCTCAGGGTCCCTTCGGGGTCTGTCTCCACTTCCTTCCCATTTCTGCAGGCAGCAGAAAGATCTACGCTGTCAAACGGCGATATATAAATCGGGCAAGCAGCGGGAGACTTCATAAAGGTCAATTGTCCTGCAAGAAATGTAAGGGCAAAAGTATTTTTTTCAATAAAACGAGAGCAGGGCTGGCCTTGCAGGAAGAGGCATGGAAGGAGGAGCTGGCAGATAAGGACTTCATTGCCGTGCTCCTGATTTCTTGGGAAGTTTCTGCCACACCAACTTGGGATTCTCCATTGCAAACACCAGCAGAACCCCGGGGGCACTGGGGTCCGGCTGCCCCTGTTTTATTTAAGAACCCCACCAAGGCACTGTGCAACCTGAAGACTCGCTGATGGCACGGGACTGATGCAATTATTAAATAGTTCTTACCATGAAAACGAAAACTGCTGCATCATGAAGGGCGCGCTGTCAAAGTGCACTCACCTCTGCTGAAGAGCCCTTCACTGCCTTTCTGGCAGAGCAGAGCCAGAAGATGGTTTTATTGCTTACTAGGCAGACAGGGGTCAAAAGGCCTTTGTCAGGTCATGCTGAAAGCCCTGAGCGACCAGGCAGCAAGGCACGTGCACGGATATTCAATGGAGTGGAAGTTTATGGAGGCAGAAACAAAAAAAAAAAAAGAGTTTGGCAACTTATTCACAGAGTGGTCGAGGTGGGAAGGGGGATCGGGGTCCCTCTGGTCCAGCACTGCTCAGGCAGGACCCATGACCACATGTAGCCTGGGGAAGTATTTGGAGGAAAACCAGCTTTATTTGGCCTTCCCTCTTCGCTAGGACAGTAACCACGGAAAGGAACAAAACATTGGAGGAGGAAGGTTGCAGCTAAAGACAAGGAGGAACAGTTTGTCTCAGTACACGTATCGCTTTACACCTTGTTTTGGATGCATTTTTCCAAAATTGTATTCCTTGAGAATTACTTTGCTGAATTTAGTTGTACATCTCTTACTCCCCTGTACCCACACAACGAACTGTAACAGCAGTGCCCACTCACGCAACCAGAATTAGTTGAAAGTTAAATATACAGCACATAGCGAGCGGGGAAAACTGCAGTTAACCTCCTCTTCTAAAACCAGGCTGGATGATACTAAATTGGAACATATAACCAAAAGCAGTGACAAATACAATTGGTTAGAAACACCAAATAACCAAAACACTAGGTCGTAACTATAAACTGCATTAAACCTTCAAAGCACGTGCTTCGAGAAGCCTTGCCTTGAAAATTTTTGGAGAAAGCACATTAAGAGAAGAAAATATATTTTAAAATAATTTTGCCAATGGGTGATGATCTACTCAAACGTCCTTTGTCATACTTTAAATAATATTTTAATAATAACAATACTCCAATGTCATACTTTAACTACTATTTTCACTTTCTATGCTTTTTATGATTTCTATACTTTCTACAATTTTTAAAATTAACACCCAGAAGATGAATTATTCCAATGCATATGATCATCGATACCGCTGCAAAATGGGCACATATTCCCAATAGCTTTCCCCATTCTTCCATTACTAACACTTTGTAACTCGTGAAGCTTCAACGTGCCCTGAAATAGGACCATAGGGAGGAAAGTATGAACACATGAGAACAACTTTTCCATAATATCAATGGGCAAATACCACAGTTTCTAAAATAAGAATAACCTGCTATTTCTGAACTAAAATCAGACCGGTGCTGTTGTTGCGGATGATCTGCTTGCCCAAATCACTCTCTGTACCTGGTGTCTGCTGATCCCACGTACCAAGCGCATCCCTCGTTTCCTGACCAGAGGCGATGTGCTACGCAAGGTATTCTGCAGGCATCACACAAAGGTAAAATCAACTTGAAAGGCTACAGTCAAGAAAGCGTACATGTCTTGACTTGTATAAAATTCTTGTCAAGCTTCTGTGCATCACCATAAAACTGAAAAAATGTTTGAGTTTAAAGCCTCTCTCTTCTTACCTTAAACTAAAACGTATCCTATAGTTTGAAACTGGTAGTTGTTCTCACGGAAGGATTTTATTTAGGTTGATGGCCATAGTTTTAAAAAAAACCTTGTAAGCCTAAAAGGTCTTGCATGTTCTAGCTGTACCCTGTGATCAAGTGGCTGGGCAAATATCAGCTTCTGCAGATTTTTAAGTGTAACTTGAAATAAGCTGCTACAGTGTTCCTTTTGGGGTGGAAGAAATACCTCATAAATCTGCATCATAACTTTCCTGAATTTGCAAGTCCTCATGGCGCTGTTGTTCGTCACACTTTGGCTCAAAGGGAGAACCACACTAAGTTATATTAAGAAGTTAAGGTTTGGAGCTTCCAAATGCAATTTGCTCTGATTCACCAAAGCAAAAACCAGATGCAGCTGCCCTAAGTGCTGTGCTTGGCAGTGTGCGAGGAGGGCCGTGATTCATTTTAAACAGGGAAATTAATATATATATATATATATATATATATATGTATATATTTTTTTTCTCTTTTTCTCCTTGACACTTCCGAGTACCTGCAGGCCATCAATATGGGACTTGGGAATCAAAAACTCATTGCTGCACTCCTATCACCTTATTTTATCAAATATGATGATTGTGTTATAATCAAAGTATAGAATTAGTGTGCCAAATGATCAAAATTAACTACAAAGATTTTCAAAATCTTACAAGAGCAACTATCTCCTCAAAGTAGAACTTGTGATTTTTTTCGGCACCACCTCAGATTCCAGAAAACCTCCAACTGATTTTTCTTTCTCTTGCACTGAAGCATTAGAGTGTGTTTTTCATACGACTTTCCCCTTTTTTCTGCTCAGTGTTTCTTCTTCTTGAAGATTTCTGAACTGAATTTTGAGACAAAGGTTACACGGAGACTAGCTGGTGTTTCTATCAGCCTTTGCCATCGAAGGGAACCGCAAAAACTCTCGCCTCAGGGCACCCTGGAAAATGGAATTAAAGACCTAGAAAATGATTTTAAGGACTAGAGGTCAGCATAAATGTCAACATCATGAATGCCCAAGTAAATAAGGTGGGGAGAGGGAGAAGAGGGAAGAGCAGATACATAATTAGGGATTGCAATGGGACAGAAAGGCATGAAGAGCGATCCTTCTTTCTGATGAGAAGAGTGATCCTGGCTGTTCCCTGCGTGCTGATGAATGCCACCAATTTTGGTTCAGTTTCACTTTGCTCAAGGGCTTTGAGAAAATTTCAGCAACAAAAGCCACAGCAATAATGTCATTATGGCCCTTTTCTATTTCGGAGTTGGAAACTCGCTAGGGAATACAATAAAATTCAGCAAGGAAAGAGGCAAGAAGGGTGCTTGAGGTGTCATACAGATGATCATTGAAGAAACAGATAGTTATTGAAAAACAGTAGATAAAGAGCATTTGCAGCACCTGTGCTATTTAGATCAATTCAGTTAAAATTTGATTAAAAACTCTAATTATTATGCAATTCGTGTACTCAGCAGAAAAATGTGTAAGTTCATTTGCTGGCTTTGTGTTTGTACTGAGAGGATCACGTTGGTTTTTTCACCCACGGATTCACAACTGGGAAAAAAAATCTTTATTTTATGGTGAGCCTATTAAAGGTTCTCAGGAAAAGAAAAGAAAATTGCCCCAAATCTGCTATTTTAAAAAAATATTAAAGGAAAACCAGTAGAAATGATTTCAACAGTCTGTTGCCAGTTTAGAACTGAAACTTGGTAATTCTGCTCTATTTTCTGCATTGCTTTCCCATTCATCATTTGCTCGACTTCTCTAGAATTCTTCAGGATATGTGAAGCACCAAATTTACAAGGGAATTCTAAGCAAAAATACCAAGTCCTGGCACTGCCCATAGTAATACAGAAAAGACAATTCTTTCCTTGCTGTATTTCTAAATTCCTATTAAGTTTTGAACACTTTTTTCTTCTTTTTTTTTAATTCTTAACAGTGCTTACATCAGATTTTGACAAGCCTGTAAGCATGCCTTATAAGATTTAGGGACTATTCTTTACGAAATGTTGGTACAATTCAATGAAAAGCTTAAGTAAGCAATCCAGAAGTTGGAATCAAACACACTCTGAATTTTAGACATTTGCAAAGCAGCCAGTTAGAGCACATTTTCATCCCTAAAGGATTTGCTTATTGCAGCGTAACCAAAAACTTTGTGATTCATAATTATTTTTAAAAAAGTTTCTTCCTTTGAAATCTTTGTTCATTTCAGTATTTCTTTAGGGCTTTCTTACATCTTGCTGATGGTCTGGACTGTTCTGTTTAGTGAGAAACCCAAATCCGACACCATGGTGCTTTCTCTGCAGCGAGTACATAATGCTATTTTCAGCTCGGAAAGGAACAGAGGTGGGAGTCAGGTCATACGAATACAGGAAGAGAGTTACAGGCTGTAACCAATTTCGGGTATGGCCTTTATTAGGCTAAGCCCTGTACTCCATCTGTACTCTCACATCTACTTTACATATGGGCATTTGCACCTAGACACAGAAGAGCTGAGCTACAAGTAGCTGAGAGCTCCTGAAAATCCTCGGTGTCCCCCCAGGGTCTCCAAAAACCCTGAGCTGTGGTCCCACCAAGGAGCTGGGGCTGCTGCACAAAACTCAACATTTACCAAGTTTGAACTACAGTGAATCGATCTTTTTTTTTTTTCTTTTTCTTTTCCTTTTTTTATAATATATGGGTTTAATATGATTACATTAAAACTTCAATTTTGAATGCAGGGCATGGTAAATAACAATGCAACATAATCAGTAGTTATTATGAAGAATGAGGCCCCTAATCTGTATAATAGAGCCTCTCTCTTGGTAATCCATCAAGCACTTTGCCAAGGACACTGCGGGGACAATAAAAGCCCCAGTTTCACCGCGGTAGTATTTCTGCTCAGCATGCATGCACTTGTTGGTAAAAGGCAAGAATATTATTTGTTGTGACTAACAGCTTTCATCTTCAGAAAAAGAAAGCGTCACGGCACAGCAAGGTGCTTTCCTATTGATCATTTTTTTCCTACCACCACTAGCATGGGAAAAAGCTCGTGGGTTTGCAGCCCTCCTGCATAGGTTTCCCTCTGAACATCAGTTCTTGACGGGCAAAGCAAGGAAGGAGGACAGTGTGACACTATATGCAGGTCAAAGCAGAAGCAGGAGCACATGGTCCACTTGCCAATTAGGCTGTGAGATTATTTTGAAAACCTTTTTTTTTTTTTTTGCTAGCCGGCATCAAATTCCTTCCAAAATTTCCTGAGATCATTTATTTCCTCTTTGAACTCCGTAGGAATCAACTTCAAGCAATAAAATCTTATCGCCTGCCAGAAAGGGGAGAAAAAAGACAAAAAAAAAAAAAAAAAAGCATGCTTTTATACTGCTCCTAGCGTTGCAACATTTATGAACTAGCGTGCTTTGGTTGAAACTGCGGCATTCAGCTCTTTCATGAAGCATGATGAGGTTTCCATAAACTGCAGCCACGTCTGTCCTAGAGGGATATGAATAAAGTCTATTTGTGGAACATTCAGCAAGTGGATCCAGGGTGAAAATATCACTTGTGCCTTCAAAGACCGAATTAGCAAGTTTCTGTAGCCTGAATTTCATAATCTTGCCCGTTTGCCTTTGCTCCTGCAAATGTTGTTATTTTGGCAGAGCCGCTCATCGTGTAACCTGGAGTGACCCGCAACAGCCTCCGCACCCCCTTTGCACGTGGACATGAACACACGTGTGCAGAAACGCTAGCTGGACCAGCACGTAAAGCTGGGTCTAGAAATAGCAACAGCAACAAACACATTTTGGAGAAAAAAATGTGAACGCTGAGACTAAAAATAAGAACGTCTTTGAACGAATACCAAGATGATTTGTACAAAGGAGCAAAGAGCACTAAATCCTGCAAATACCTGGTTTAACTCCCTTTCCCTTGGTCACTCTGATTTAGCTGGCAGAAACAGAAATCTGTGCTGCAAGCTGACAATTCTAGGTTGGATCTTAGGAAGAACTTCTTTACCGAAAGGGTTGTCAGGCATTGGAACGGGCTGCCCAGGGAAGTGGTGGAGTCACCATCCCTGGAGGTCTTTAAAAGACGTTTAGATGTAGAGCTTAGCGATATGGTTTAGTGGAGGACTGTTAGTGTTAGGTCAGAGGTTGGACTCGGTGATCTTGGAGGTCTCTTCCAACCTAGACGATTCTGTGATTCTGTGAATTACGGGCAATACCAGTATCAATAAATCGTTCATTATATAGTGAAATCCTGTTTTTCCCAAGGAGGTCAAACACCCATTGGGCTCATGCTTTGTTTTCACCTTCTTGGGACGGACACAGAAGAAGTATGCTTCTGGACAAGGTGGGCATAAACAATTCCAGAAATGATTTTTGCAGGAAAATACGGAAGAATGTACGTACTTGGGAGGCAAAAGCCCTCTTCAGATGACTTCACGCACTCAACTCTAGATAACAACTAAGTAGTTGAGTGTTTGTTGGTTCAGAGTAAGAACTGACTGCAAACAACTTGAACAGTCAGCTGTATGCGCAAGTCAGTGACCCAAATATTGCTATTTCTGAAGCAAACGAACCATCTTCGACAGAAAATTAACGTTTTCAAAATCACCTTTTTTTGACAAGGCCTGAGGCTGTTAAAATCCACGTCTGTTATCTCTTGAAATGATATCTAATATGTTCAGTTGATAGGATGTTATATCATAGGTTCTATTATTAAGCCATGTGAAGAGGCATTGGTAATTATTACCAATTTTATTTTAGGCATCAGTACAGAAAAGTAGCTGAAAGAAGTTCTCTTCAGGCAGTCTCTTTCCAGACTGATGTCCTACAGATAAAATATAACCATCTTCCCAAAGAAAATGTGTGGGTTTTCAAGACCACTAAAGGTCAGCCACTCTCACAAAATGAAGTTATTAGAAGTTCTGCTGTTCTTTAGAGGGAAAAAAAGCACTAAATAATAATAGCATAATGAAATTAGCTTGGCAACAAGCTTCCAGAAAAGAGCCTTCTCTCTAAAGAAAGAAGAGAAAAAGCATTAACATTTCCAAGATGGAGATAGGAAATATTCTCGGGGTGCTCGGAAAAAAAGAATATGAATTCAAATGCATGGAAAATTACCGTGTTTTGTCACAGATGGGATAAAATGGAGGAATAAAACTGAGGAATCCTAACAGACAGTGCTATCAAACCTGAACACATCGTAATAGTGTATGGAAGTTTAATAATGACACTAATAATAACAATTCTAGATGTTTTAACCCCAATGGGAACAGATCCTTGGCTGAACACAAGAACTGAATGGAGAGCAAGTTTTTTGCAGCATTTTACTTGCATCTTCCAGCGTTTTCACTTGCAGCAGTGATTTATTTATACACATTAATAAGCTCTACTTGTTTACACTCATCCTAAAGTTTGGGGACCAGAAGAAAAATACATGCTTGTAACTGGAAGATACCACAACTCTTCCCAACGTCCTCAAGCAGATCTGGATTACTTCCACACTGATCAGTGCATTATGCATTGCACATACATACATGCTGATTTGGTGGTTGGGTTTCTGTTTGGTTTTAGAAGAAAAAGATCACGTTAAAACCTTTCAAATAAAGATGGTACTGTGTACTTTATCTAGATGAACAGAAATGCTAAGAAACTCAACCAGTCACAACTTTAAACATATGTTCTTTTAGAAGAAAAGATGACACAAAGAGAAAACAGTTACCTGCCAACAAGATTTTCTGTATTAATCTTGCACGTTATTGACATCTTAAGTGAGGCAACAGATTCGGGGCTCCCCTTCTAGTAAAGCTTCTTAACCTTCCCAATTTGTTTTCCTTTTCCTCATCACATCCCTGTGTTCTTCATCTCACCTTGAATTCTAAATCCAATTAACATAATTACTGAAGGAAAATTACAGTGCACATCAGAGGCCTTTACAGCAATTTATAAGCAAGTTGACCAGAAGATGGAGGTGGGGTGGAAGGGCATGGGCAAATCTGCCCGTACCTCCCCGTCTGGCCTAGGGGAACTTGCAGAATGGTGCTGACAGCCCTCACACCTGCCCTGACTTTGCAATTCATTCAGTATTTAGGTTGGCCCTGCTCTGAGTGGGGTCTGGACCAGACGATGGCAGAGGTCTGGTCCAGCTAAATTGACTTGATTCCTTACTGTCCTGTTTGGTGCTTTTCGATAGCTTTGAACCTTTCATGGCTCTCTCACTGTGAGCATTGCAACCCCTTTTATCATCAATTTATTTCTTCCTTCTAAATCCATTTTGCTTTAGTGTTTCTACCATTAACCCAAACATTGAGGTAGGAAAAGGAAAGCCCTGAGTTGCAGGACCAGGACACTACAGATTTGAAATCCCACCTGAAGTCATTTTGAGCCTCGATACTGAACTTGGAACACGCTGAGCATAGATTTGTGGATGCCGTACCTGAGTTACGAGGAAGATCTTTGGACAGAAATACTGCTGGGATGCTGGGGAAGATGTCTGGAAGGCTTTGTGCTCAGAAGAACATAAGCCACCTCACTGTCAAGCCAGCGGCAGCTAAAGGGAATAATAAAAAAGTTTGGCAAAACAGCCAAATTACAAGTGAAATGACTATTCTAACACACTGATGTGTAAATAAAGATACTGGAAGTAATTCAGTGTAGAAAAACATTTGCTTTGCTTATTAATCAGGGATATTGCCAGAAGCAAAATAGAGGCTCATATTTTTAGCTTAATTTCAAAACTGGTGGGGAAGTCACAAGTTATTAAATCCCGAGAGGGGACATGGCTCAGACCATCCATCCATTCCTAGCGTGTTTTGGGGCAGTCTCATAAATGAGTCATTCACTGGTTACACCAAGAGCCTGAAACACCGAGCTTCCCACTATGTTACCGTCTTATTCTGGAGCCTGAGGCAGAATAATGATCTTTTCTCAGCCTGTCTATATGTAATATGCACATTATGCTTCTCACAGGGATATGATCCGCTCACTGATGATACGAAGCATTTCAGAGTTCTCAGAAAAATAGCATCAATTCACAAGAGGTAAGCCACAGTGAAAACAACTGCCTTCTCGTACCAGTGCAGTTGGGCAACTTAAAAGCTACAACAAACTTTTGTACCTAACAGATACACCATCCTCAGGTACTGAGCCCTCCAAAGTTTTTCTTTCAAAAAAAAATTATATTAGCTTCCCAAGTCAGCCTCCAGCCTCATAAACTGAAGAGTCGGAAGTTCATTCTGCCCTCAGAGGAAGAGGGCCCCTTGATTTCTTCAGGACTTCTGATCCAGAGCCCGAAGGGATGAGATCTTCCACGTCATCCCCTGAACCCTCAGGAACAGGATTGGCAAGAGTTGAGCTCCATCAGCTCAAGAGGACAACAGAAGCCAAGAAAAGTGAAGGAGCCGCCGCGGAGCGTAGCGGCACATGCGGAGTTGGAAAGCTGATGGGAGGAAGAGGTCAGGGAAAGAACCAGATAAATTGATGAAGGTAGGATTTGCTTCTTTGGTTACAAAACCTGCTCTTTTCTTTATTAAAAGGCTTCCGGAGCCATGGTGGGTGATTCAGTTTCAGCAACAGACAACGCAATGTTTCCTCAGATACGCACAGTTTGAAAGAAGAGCTCTAGACGTTCTGCATGATAATTTTGCCAGATTTTCTTCTGGGAACTAGTTAGAAACGAGCTATTAAAGAGGCTATCTGCTTACATAGTCATGTTGCTAGCTCTTATTTCACTTGTTCTTAGCTGCAGTGCACAATGGCCAAGTTAGACATCTTCACAGGCCTCGGCTACCCAACACCATTCTCTTTCCATAGTTTTAAATCCAGTTCTAATTTTTGAATCCGGTCCTAGACCTAAAGGCAAAATTATTCTTTCCCCTTCAGCATTTACTTCCTAAGGATAGACTGATGATTTTAAAAGTCACATGCACTGTGTGAGGTATTCCCTTCACAAGTGTCCAGGGATGTTTAGGACAGATTTGTTTAGGCCTAATATAATGCAATGTGGCAGAAATGTGGTTTTACCTGAGGAAGTCTCGGCTTATTTATCTATGTTTATGTTGAACACATAGAAAAATCCAGGGAACTAAGACAGCAAATAAATGTTTCTGTGTGGTTAGTTAGGCTTCTGTATGGAAAAAGCCTCTATGGGTATTTATGTGGCAAACACGCTACGTGTGGGCAGGCAATAATAACAGTGCCTTTTATCACGTCGGTGTTTCCAGCATGTCAACAGCAGACAAGTCAGGATCGTGAACAGAATCGGGAAAGGGCGGTTTTACACTCAGACCTCGTCATTTAACTGACAGCAAGAACAACAAAGTGCTTTTCCACAAACATTCTGCCCATGAGCTCCCCAAGTTGGGGTTTTGTTAACACAAAATTGCACAGGATCCAAGTGCTGAAATGCCGTATAGGAAGAGATGTAGGTGACAGGGTTCCCTACAGCTGTTACCTCCTTACAAATCTCGCAAGGAACCCAAGCACAAGGAGGAAACCACAGGAAAACTGTCGTAGGACTCTCGGAGAGCTTTAAATAGACAAGGAAACAAGTCAGTAGTTACACATCCACCAGACGCTACAAGAAGTCATCAGTTACACAGAAAATACAGTCACTTCCCAAATAGGTCTGGAATCACAAGTCATCCTACCTTGGTATTACAGAGGCAGCATTAGCATTGACAAGAGTCCTGTGCCGAGCACACGTAAAGGACAGGGCCATTAAAATGCTCGCCACCGCCTGCAGCTTTATTTGCAGAAGTGCTACCATCAGACGACCGCTTCAGGTGAACCGCTAAGGCCCAGTGCTTTGTTTTAATTTGGACTGGATCTGCTGCACAGGCTCTGTATGTACAATAAACTGAAGGCAGGGATTAGCTCGAGTAGATGAACTGAACTCTCCAGATACCGCTCTGCAGCAGCTGGAGAAGCTGCAGTCACAGTGATGAGATGCTCTGATGTCCACACGAGTCTCCACTCATCTCTCGAAGCAACTCAATCTTCCTCAAACAACAACCTTTGATATTTCTGTTGTTGCGAGGAGATTTACACTGAGATTCCTAAACCGAAACTTCAGCCCTGTCAGGGATTGTTAATCCTTTTATACAGTAAGCAGGAGCCAAATACGTTTTATGATGACAGATTGCAAATAAAAGGACTTGCAGGGCCATCAAATGTGCTAGGGGCATCGCTACAAAACGCAGCAGAGGTAGATGAGGTCAGATCTGGGTCACATTTCCATGCTTTATAAAATGTGCCAGGTTTCAAATTAGAGGCAATCACACAATAAATCTCAAACCACCGGAGAATAAGAAAATTCCCCTTGCTTAATAAGCAAATCAAGAAACGGGTAGACAAGTCTCAGATGCAGCAGAAAGGAGAACAAATAAAACCCCTCGCAAAGTACATTTTCAGAGAACAGTAATTACAGGCAAGTATTTTTGTCTTCACTACAGATACAGCTTTGACATTTCCACTCTCTCACAGAAACTATGTATTTAAAGTGAAAATATGAAACTAGTAAATGGCAACTGTCAGTTGCTGTGTGTTCATTGAATGTGTGTCAATAAGGGTATGCAAGTCTACTTTGCAATTATTTTTAACCTCTCTCTGCCCACAGAGGAGATCTATGGGAGAATTTAATGGAAACAAAGAGTTCTAGGAACTGATTAGCTCGGAAATTTACAAATTAACAGCAAAGTTGAATGTCAACCAATAGCAAAATGTACTAGTCTTCAACTTCCAGCCCACGCACGACTGACCTTCAGCTTAATTCTTCACTTCTTTGTATGTACACCTTCTTAATGAAAGAGAAGCTTTATAAACATCAGCGACATCAGATAACATCAGATAACATCATAATGTCAGATAACAAAAGCCACCAGAGACACAAAACAAAACAAAAAAGAAATAACCAAACAACAACCAAAACACCAAAAAACCCTCTGTTTCTCCCAAGAATGCTCAGTTAATAAAGCAAATTAGGTCGTATGTGAACAGCTAAGTGTAAAAAAAAAAAAAAAAGCAGCTGCAAAAAAAATAGATGTCACAATGATTGCAAAATCACAACAAAGAAACCACCATTCAAGTAACTGCAGCTGGTCTGAGCCCAAATAAGAATTAAATAGCCTAAAAAAAAGCAAGACAGAATACAGATAGCAAACCTACACAGGATTTCACATGGCTAGTGAGTATAAAAAGCATCAAGATTAACTGGGGAAGTTGAGGAAAACTAGGGTATACATCAAGATTTCAATTCAACGATGATTTTTATCCATTTGTGATCTAGTCCTTTGTTTTCCCACCAACACCCTGACTACCTCTGTAGGCTATGAAAGCTATGAACAAGGAACTTCTTGATTTGCAGTTAAGATCACGGATTCTGATTTTACATAATTTTTAATCTCATGATTAAAAAATCTCATTTTTCATTTCATAATTTTCACTCTCTGCTGATCCCTTCTGCAGTCAAGCAGTTATAGAAAGAAAAATCATCTCGAATTCTTTCCTCTACCACCAAAATCCCAGGCACTTCCAGTTCTCCCACTACCTTAAATCTGTCACTGATGTTTATAAAGTTCCTCTTTCATTTGGAAAGTGTGTATACATCCACAGTGAAGTGAAGAATTAAGGATGAATTCCTTCATCCCATATAGATTCTATTATAAGTAATTTTTTTTAATGTGTACTGTTGTCTTCCCTCTGTGAGGAAGATGATGCTCAGGTTCTGTGTTGGGATAACCACAGCGCAGAAATAGCTTCAGCAAATTCTCCAGGAGTCAGAATACAGGAGGCTAAGCACACAGACGGCCCTTGCTGGTGCACCTCTCATAGCCAGAGCCACCAGACCCATACGTGTGTACCCCTTACCTCTACAAGCATTATAGGTAATGGTAATGCCCTCCTTCTTCCAAGCTGTGCATGTTTGTAGGTAACAAACCAATAGGAGAAAAACCATCTCTGGGTGCTGTGGGGCCTGGAGCTGTAAGGAGCAGACACCAACACGGGTTTCAAGACTTAGAGCAGGGATGGAGTAAGCCTTAGGATGGCATTAGGATGGCTTCTGACAGCCCTTTCAGGGTGTTCCCTTCCACATGGGCACTGGCTGCTCACACGACTCCTCCTGCGTAACTCAGCCTCTCTCCCCTGCTCCTCGCAGCCTCCTTCTGACTTGCTCCTGGACTTCATGAGAGAGAAATTCAACCAGAAGCTTGGCACCCCACCAAAAGGAGGGGGACCCAGACTCACACACCTGCCCTGCCTTTTTGCCCACCTCTGGCTCCTCGTCCCCGTTAGAAGGCACGCTGATTCAGCTCGCTAACCTGGCAAAACAAAACAGAACAAAACTCTTCCCCCTACCCCAGGTTTCTTTTCTGCTATTTTAGTGAATTGAACTGAGTCACCGTGCCTTGGAGTGGGTGACAGAGACAGAAACTCATGAATTTCTTTCACACAGGAGTGAGAGGTAAGGAGGTAACAGGACTGAGGCCTTGTGCTCGGTTGTGGTAGCAACAAGCCATTAATGCCCTACAGGTCTCTTCATAAAGCCAGAGCCTCCCTTCGTCTGTCCTTCCCTTCAACCAACGCCCATTTACCCAAATCTCATTCCATTACAACAGAAAAAAAAATATATATAGAATTCAGATGTTTTCGGTTTCTCCTTCTTCTTTTTGACATTCTTTCAATTCTTGGCTTATGTTACGAGATCCTGGAGACAGGAGCTGCCTATAACGTGTGCTCAGCTATACCCACATGGACTAACTCAACTGCTACCCAGAGAGAAAGCTCAGAAAAATGGTATTAAGAACTGTTTGGGGTATGCAAAAAGAGTGGAATTAAAATTGTTTCCTGATATGAAAGAACCTGTTTTAAAAGGTGTGGGATAATGGCCTATACGTGTCAGAAGATAAGAACAACCTCCAGCAGCAAGACCTAGAAGAAATTCCTAGAGAAAAAGCACAGTTAATTTTATTATACCCTGAGAAGAAAGTGTACCTACCAGCGTATTATTTAACTCATGCTTTTCTTATGCTACGTAATGTTTTCTGAATAAAAAGGGTTACACAGCAGCTGATTATTATTAAAATATGACACCGCTTGTGTCTTCCCAAGCAGCAAAAAACTCCACTCTGATGCTCTGAAAAATCTTTTCATTTTCCTAAGCCATCTGTCAACAGGCCATTTCTTCCCTGCCTCTCCTTTGATCACACAGCCCTAATTTTCTCAGTGCGGCAATTAATCTTTCCCCCGATTTTTATATAAAGCTATTAGGAAGCCTTCTGAAGGCTCCACGTTGCACACTCGGCTGATACATGCAAGCCTTGTGTTCCTATAATTACCCCTTTTTTCCCCTCCTTTCTCCCTTCTCCCTTTTCCACCTGCCTCAATAGGACCACGCGAGCTTTTTGTGCTCGCCGGGTTCCTTCCCAGCGCGCGCCGAGCTGTCCTGTAGCAGATGTAATCACCGCCACCCACAATTCTGCTCCTCAAATTACCAACAGAAATCTCCAGACTCCTTTTTTTTTTTTTTTTTTTCCCTTGGCAAACTACACGTTGATATTATGTCTTCTGCTCATGCGGTACGCTGCTCAGAAAATGAATGGGGGGGATGTCAGGCCGAACAGTGTGTGCTTAAAATTCTTCCCTATTTCAGCAGATTGCCTTTTGCTTGCATTAGGTCTTATCCCCTTCAATAAAAAAAAAAAAAAACTTTCCTAGAATGAATCTTTTGATGAATAGGTATTGAGACAGTCGTCGGGAAAATAAAATCATTCACTTACGGAGAAGTAGAACATTTAATGTGATTGGATACATCATCCTTCCCCGAGTATTCATTTCATGCACAAAATCCTTTTGATGCTTTATACCTTTAGTGTCACAATAAAGAAATCTTCTTATTACTGAAGAACGATAAGACAGTAAACAGCAGCTGTGTGATAGCACTGATGTAGCAGAACATATCCCCGCGAGGATTCTTGACCTTTCAGCCTCGGTTTTGAATGCTGCAGCTAAAAATATCTTTTCTCCGCTGACAAACATTACAGCTCCATGCTGCAGAATAGCAATGAGGAGGTTTATGCTCTAATGGCTTTACTATAAATAGAATCTCTTCAATGCTAAAAGCTCTTCATTAAAAGGATTAGTGACTACAACACACAACAGGAACAAGCGATACCAAACCTCAGGCTTTGTAGCACAAACTGATTTTAAATGTACTAGGCTGAAGATTTCCAAAGGAACTGCAATTTGGTCAGTAAAGCAGAAAGCACAAGAGCTCTCTCTTCCCCACGCAACATTTTGGAGAGCTGTCTGCGATACAAAATTAATATTTTGAGGAATCTGCTTCCTAGTGTTCTCATTTTCTCCAGCTCAATGCCAAATTGACTGTATAATGCAATGTCAAAATGAAGCACAGAGTCGCAACGAAGCCGATGTCAGTACTTGAGCATAACAAATGATCAGTTATCTGTTAGAGCAGAATTTTTTTTTTCTTTCCTGCCCAGTTGGAGACAGGGACACGAATTCTTACAGGGCTGGGCTGCAGCACTCAGCTGTTTCGGTAGGAGTCTTTGTTGGTGACCGAAGAAGGGTGATAAAGGCAGGGACAAGGAGACGAGCAGAATGGGGATCCTACTCACCATGTTGGGACAAACACCTAATAAAGCCGGCCTTAGGAGGTTACTTTGAGATGTGCTGGCACTAACACCATCAGACTGATGTCTCACAGATACCGTGCCATGGGAAAGAGACCAGAGACAAGATGTAAATTAAAGCAGAAAGAAGGCACGTTTGTTAAATGATGAGTTATCCTAACGCAGCAACAGAGAAAGACTGACGAGGAAGCCAGAAATATTGAGGAAGAAGGTAAATATTACTTGCTAATCGTGACATAAATTTAGCACTTCCAGTTCTTAGAGATAACAAGCTTGTCAAGTACCCTGTGAACAAAAACGCTTCTGAAGGATCCAAAGATCTCTTCAACTCCCCTGACACGCACTAAAATTGGGGTGTATAAGCAGTCAATCAGTGAAATGCAATCCCCTCCGAGACTAACGGCACCTGAAAACACCCAGTAACCCTGCACAAGCACAGGGAAAGGAAAGCGTTCTCTTGGGTGTGGTTTACTTGCTCCTATCCTAGCCTGGACTCCCAAGCCATCTGTCAATAAACCATGCCTACAATTAGCATCATTTACAATTAATTAGCCTTATAAACGGGCTAGCATTTTCTAAGTGCTAGGTCTGGAACCACACGACGACTTTGGCCACGACCAGAAGGTTCGCTTGCGACAACTTGTTGACAATGTTATCCCAAAAGGCCCCAGGACGCAACACCAACAAAGAGTGATAAGAGAATATATATCGAAAGACTAGAGCATGTATCAAGCCTTCAGACCACTGGGGTTTATCTATGATTCTGTGAGCCCTTGTGTGACTTTAATTGACAAAACACTGCACCACCGCTGGATTGCTTATCGACGCATCCCAATAAATTCTACCAGAATTTATCTTTGAGTTTTAATTCTGCGGCCATGCAAAGATGTTTTTGCCTCAGCGTTTCCAACCTGTCTGCCTTAAAGCACATGTTGCAAGGTAGTTCGGCGTTTATTTATTTATTTAATGAAAAGCACGGTTTGATTTAGTTGGAACTAATGGCACATTTAAATACTTCGCGGGTTTCCCACTTTGGTATTTGTTTATTGTTAGGGAACAGAAATTTAATACAACAAACCAAATATAGATGACAAAAATAACTAAGGATGTATGTTTCCCCTCTGATATTTAGACAAATGGCAAATTTTGATCCCCGGCAAAAATTTCTAATATGCAGAACTACATAGTTTTTTCATTTCAAATTAGAGGATTTGCTACTAGCACGCCATATGCTGTGTGATATGTTTAACAGAATGTTACGCTTCTAATTGCGTACCAATCAAGGGTTCATATTTTCCAACAATTAGCGGGGTAAAATATAAATTTCCCAGTGTGGTTGTTACTTTCAGGCATCCAACAGAGCCTATAATATTTGAATGTACACATCTTGGAAATATTGTAATGCACAGAAATTCACAAACATGATTTGTCTTCAGTAAGAGACTTCCGCACACAGAACAGTGACTCAGAGAGGATGGGGAGAAAGGAGAATGAAAGATGCATTTCTGCTTACAGCACCTTTTTGAATTCCCATTATCTCCCATAAATGTCCTCAGATACCCGACCCCGGGATGGGATGGGGTTTGGGTTTTTGGGAGATGGTGGTGGTAACAAGGGATATCTACTTATAATGCCTCAACCTTCCATAATAAAGATCCACTCCTAACAGAGGTTGATAGGAAGAACTACGAAGCTGTTTCTTCATCATGGGATCTTACAGAATAAGCTTCTCCAAACAGTTGAAAATCACCCGGTTTCACGGCCAAGCACATAAAATTAAATATTCTATATTCACGCCAATTATGTCTGGTTTGAATGGGGAACAGAAAAAAAAACCAGGGAACAGTTCTAGATAATCTTGATTAATTTCCACTTTCCTAGGCAGAAGATGGTATCCAAGCCTGACATTCATGCTACAGCTTTAGAGACGTTTAAAGATATTTTGTGATGACATTAGCTTGCTTTTTATTTGTATCTATTAATTTACTTGCTGATATTCAAATTTCACTAACAAGTGATGAGTCTTCCCATCATAGCATTTATTATTTATGATGGAGCAGGAGAGCACTGCTTAATGAATAGCAAGATGACTCGGATTCATTTTCAAAATACAAAGAATCCCAAGTGACTTTTCACCTAGACATTATTATATACCAGTAAAATTTTTACTGAACAAAATATTGACTTCTGTTTATTTCAGTGTTTACAAACTTGAATAAACTCAGTTTGCCATCAGAATATGAAGTAATGACAATTAAAGACTGACTAATCACCGCATATAAAACAGTTTTGATTTGCTATTAATTGCCAGATACTATGTACTGGGATTTAATTTCTTGAGAAATGCTCAGGGCAATTCCACCTCAGCAGTGAAAATATTTGAACCTGCACTCACATCTCCTGTTTCTTTAGCATTATCTATATAACAGCCTTTCAACACAGCCTCCGCTCTCGATTTTAGGATGTCACGAAAAGTATAGGAGTCATCACTACAGTATTTGAGTTTAAAGCTTCTTACCCAAGGTAGTTCAAAGACTTAATCACCGCAAGGTTCAGCATAAACAGTACTAGCCAATGATATCCAGAAGACTTGCATACTGGGAATATGCATGCTGCTACCTTGAACTTTCATGAAAAAAAAACAATAAAAAATAGCATCGACCAAGGATCACATCTGGAATTTCTGCAATTAACAACTACTCGCTATCCTGTGTAGAACAGTCTGAGTTTCAAATTTGAAGAACAAACAACAGTATGAGATAATTGATGGAACAGACAATGTTATAAAAATCCAATGGGGCAGTATTTTAGTTCGTATCTACAGAGAATGGGATGTAAATAAAACATACTTCATTTGGCTGAGGAACTGTCTGGGTTTCTGCATACCTTTGGTCCCTTCATCTTTAAATTTACCGATGCAGCAACTCCATAGAGAGTTCTTATCATAGGACTATCCAACTTAATTCGTTTAAAGGTTCATTGATGGCACGGTGTATGGCATCCACAGCTCCACAGACTAAAACTCCGGGTACAAGGTAAGGGTAAATACCATCTGTGGCCTTTTCCCTAAATTAGGTAATGCTACTGGATTATTACCAAATTGCCAGCACCAATACAAAAGATACTTTAGAAGTATCGAGAATGATTAAGAAAGATGATGTACATTACTTCAGACATTGTTTTCAAAACGATTTATTACAATAACAGAAGAAAATCTGGGAAAGTTTCTCCTGCCTGACAATCAAGTTAACTGATTTTTTTTCAAACACTCAAAATAACAGAGTTTCATTGTGTGCCACTCTGCCTTTTGAAGAACAGCTTCCAGATCACCATCTCTAACCTCCGCTACGAGCTGCCTTCCCCAGCAGCCCCGCATCGCCCCATGGCACAGGGCTCGTCCACCTCCTCCCGTTTTTGCTTGACTGAACTGTGTGCAGCTTTCTGAATGGACGTCCTGTACCAAAGCTATGCGCTGTGACAGCCAGAAAGCCAAAACATTTCTCACAAGTAAACAGCCCTGAACTTCTCATTTCCATCTCTTGTCTTGCATCAAGCTAGCATTTTATATGTATTTTTAGTCTTTGTCTGGTTTTGCTACTTCTGCAGAGATTTCTGAATATTTTTGGCTCCAAAGAACTGCATGGACTGCACTACTGCCTCTCAAAAAGGTGAAAATTGAAGGAGAAATTGAAGTAATGCTTTGGTGGGCTGCCGGTGGCCAGTTGCCAGATGTCCCCCAGCCACTGTCTCCCTGCCCCTCCTCAACAGGACAGGGGGAGAAAATAGGATGGAAAACCTTGTGGGTTGAGATAAAGGTAGGGACATCAATCACTGTCATGAGTAAAATGAACCACTTGGGGAAAAGTGATTTTGTTTCTCAGCAATTGAAGCAGATTTGGGCTGTAAGAAACATGACAGAGTAACACTTTCCACCTACCACTTTTCCCAGTCCCAACGCTCCCCTTCATCTGACCCCTATCCCCCAGCAGTGTAGGGGCTGGGATAGGATGGGATGGACTGGAACTGAATGGAATTGAGTGGAATGGGGGCTGTGTTCAGCCCCTCTGGGCCGCCCCTTCCTCCTCAACCCGTGACCCTGCTCCAGCAGGGCCCTACCCCGGAACACCCTGCTCCCGCGGGGGCTCCCCACGGCCGCAGCCCCCTCAGGAAATGTCCCCCTGCTGCGGCGTGGGCCCTCCCCGGGCTGCAGGGTGGAGATCTGCTCCAGCGGGGGCTCTGCAGGGCTGCCGGGGAATCCCTGCTGCCTGTGGGCCTGGAGCCCCTCCTGCCCTCCTCCTGCTGGGGCCTGGGCCCTCTGCTACTTCTCCCTTGCCCCAGGCCTCCTCCCTGCCATGGGGCCATGTCCGGGCAGCCCCAGCCTCTGCCCACGGAGGCTCTATATATTTGGATTCCTAAGACTTTGCATATGAATGTGATGAAAAGCTTAATTATCTTATCATGAAAACTAATCTATTACTTGAAACTCCTCTGTGTATGAGGGTTTCCTATCAATGGCTGAACTTCCAGCTAGCAACAGCAAGTGCTTGGGAAGCAACACTGCATGAAACACGTGTTGATTCCATGCTTTTAAGGACAACACAAGTCACCTGGATAGACAAATGCCATTTTGTCATTCAGAACACTACCAAGATAATAGGAAAGAAGTTGTTATATATCTGACTCTTTAGCAGTGGAGCTGCAGGCATCAATCCAGCTCTCACTAGTCAGCTATGGAGCATCTGCCTGTGTTTGCTAAGGAAGACTATGGGATGAAAAATGGTGACAAGGGAATCTGAAATCAATTCATAAACCTTACAATGTCTGAAATATAGACACTTTTTCGTAGCATTACATTCATCTCTGACAGAAATAAGTGCAGATACTGCTTTACTATAGCATTTGTTAGGAAGTTAAGTAGCCAAAGGATGAAATGGAATTAAAATGTTCATCTGAAAGTTTTGTCAGTTTAATTAATTTGCATTTACTTAGAGGAACTACATTACTATCCATCTTAAACACTGAAGATCCTGTTAGGCTAGAGGAAGCTGCAGCCACTTGCTGAACACTGGTGTAGCTGGGTATTAACAAAATTCACCTTGGTCTTAGTATATAAACTTTGAAAAGTGCCAGAAGGTTTAACAGGCTGGATTTGCTCCATCATCACCAATTTCAAACTAATGTTTGCACAGGAGGCTATGCTGGTCTTGATAGCCTACATCATGTTCTGTGAAATACTAAATATTCATTACAATTCCAGTGACTAATAGGAGATAACGATAGATAATCTTGAAAATGAAAGCACATTTCCTTTTTTAAGGTAGAGATCATTAAGGGTCCATGTCAGGAATGATCCTTCTAAAGAGCTAGTCTTGTCATACAGATCTCAAAAAAATACATATTTTGCAACAGACACAAATAAAAGCTACTGAAACGATCGTGAGACGGGCAATGAAATAGAACCGTGCCATCAAGGAGACTAGGAGAGGCAGTCCTGACTGCTGTCTTGAAATGCACCAAATAAAAAGCTGGAGTAAAAAAGGGCAAACTTCAGAGACTGAGAAAAGCTATTTAAACTAAAGAACATTATTGACATGAGAACAAAAGGGCTGGAAATGAGTCACAAATAAATATAATCTTGAAATTCCTACTCACAGTATGGTTCTGAGATGCAGCTTGATAAGTTTATAAAAGGCTCTCCAAACAACGTTACATTGAGACACTTTCTGCAATCTACTTCTGAATTAAATAACATGAAGATGTATATTTCATGTTACGATATTAATTTTAAAAGCATGCAGGCAATATAAATCCCTATCTGTTAAGTACCCATAAACAGAAATGATTTCCTTCAAATACATCCTAACTGTTAACAAGAATAGTTCATAAATAGCAAATGGTGAGAGCACTGCTGATTAATACCTTCATTAGGAACAGACGTTCACACACTCACTGTTTGCTCCAACGAGTTATAAGAAATTATAGTCAGTGGAAAACCAGAAGCGGTCATTTTGCCTCTTTAAGCAGACAAAGTTCAGGATGTTCACTCCAACTGACTGCTGTTTAGTGGTTTTATTTTCATCTAATCTCAAACCTTTGACTACATTTATCACTATTTTTCATTTTGTTTCGCAACCACTAGCTTGCAATTCTGTAAGTGACAAAAAAACGTGTTTTCTTTCTGTAGGTGAAGGATGTATGGGGAAAAGTGTGATAGAAAAGCAGGCAGAGATGCAGTAACTGGGAGCTCAAAGTCACAAAGGAGCCCACTAGCCAGCACAGCATGGACACCATCACCGCGGGGTCAGCTCCCATTTTGGAGGGAGGGTTATGCGGTTGGGCAAATTCCTGGGCAGAATGGCTGAGCTACAAAAGTACTGTGTTTCAAATAAGAGCCTTGAATCCAAATTACATGATACGTAGGTGCAACATCATATTTGACCCCACCTACCCATCCAAGTATGAGGAAGGCAAAGAACCCCTGAGAAACCCTGGGCTGCTGATGTCCCCAACTCAGCAGTGCTTGGCTGGGGCATGGTTGCAGCTCTGAGCCCTCAAGTACCACTACAATAAATTTACTAACTGCTCCCACAGCACGGAAGCGCTGTTCAAAGGCTCCCAGGCAGAAACATTTGGGGCCGGTGGCCTCTGTTTCTGCTCTGAAGTTTTTTACTTAAGGTTTCTGATGCTTTTAATACCTGCACTTTTCCTTTAGCTTGAATAACCCAACCCCACCGTTGATTCAGATAACTGACACTTGACTGTTTATCAAAGCATAGAAATGTAATTATCCCTTGACACTTCTTTTAATTATTGAGGATTGCTGCTGCTGCTGCCTTTTTTTTTCCCTGAAGTTTTCACATGAGGCAACCAATTATTTCTCTCTGTGTAATCCCAGACACTGCTGAGCCATTTTACCCTTTCTATACACTACTAACATTTTTAATTAAGATTCTTCCTTATTTCATCTCTTGTCTCCGGCCTTGATATGAAAGTTCTGTAACAGCTCTGTACATGTCTGACACTAGTGAGCCACAACTTCATATGACACCGCTCAAAATGTAATGAGTAACAGAAAACAAATAGAGTGTCTTTTGATGAAAGCTCTTACGGCAGCCATACTGCAGATACATTTGCTCAGCTCTTCTATACAATAAGATTAAAAACAGAAAAAAAAAAAAAAATCTCCTATAACTTTTACTAATGTATCCAAAGGTAATCAAAAATTATACTAAGTGAGTCTGAATTTTTGCTTGATAAGGAAACATGTAGTAAAATAAGATCACTACTGAGTATATAGTCATAGCTTGGGATGGTTTTTCTTTTTGACTGGCTTCCTTTGTAAAAATCAAATTAATTTTTCAAATCCATCAAATCAAATTAACCTCTTCCTTGCCTAAAACTGCAATATCTCTCTTCTAAATATATCCATATCCATATCCATATATCCATACACACACGTTATGGTCACTTAATACAAAAGTCAGGTATATAAAATAAAAACAAAAGTAAAACCACAAAGTTTCAACATACAAGAAAGAAATGGAGAAAAAAGGAGACAGAAAAATAAATCTCTTAAGCTAGAAAATAGGCCATTAGCAGCTGATTTTGACAGAGAAAAAAAAGTAAAAATGAAAAGAAGAGAGAAAATGAAAAAGAGAGGACTTCAGTCAACGCTTTTTTTTTCTCATAAAAATCTGTCTGTTCTAGTCTTATGCTCGTACTGTTGAGGTTTTGGCAGTTGGAAGCTATTAATTTCAGCATTACAAGGCTTATTGAGGTGGATTTATGTTCTTTATAGTCATTAATTCATTTCTGCTTCCTTGATGAAATGAGGGACTACTTCAGAACGAACACTGCAAATTAAACCACCTTTCCTCCCCCCAGATCGTCTGTTTCCCAGAAAATTTCTACTGATCATAGACCAAGCTGCCCTTAACTGAAGGGTCAAAACATGTTAAGGGTGTGGGTGTATGTGCCCACATGCATTTTATTATTATTATTATGGTTTTATTTTGCTTTTAGCAAAAGATAAAAAGAAAAGAAAAAGCTTGCACTGAATTTGTTCAGCTACGAACTTCTAAACTACAGCTAAGTACAGCTGCACTTCTCCTCAGAAGATGTCATAATCCAGTCAAAGGACACCCTTTGTCCATAAAAAATTCTCATCCGAAGTCCAGGGTAGTCAGTGAAAAGACTGCTTTCATTTTACAGCACTCATGCCATTCAGTTCCAAGCGTAGGACTTATTCTTTAAAGAGAAATAAAAGCTGAATAAAACCAGAAGCTAGATAAGGAAAGCTGAGCGTATGCCTTCTGGAACAAGGCCTCCTTTCCTGCTTACTGCCCGAAACCAATTACGTGTTGAACCTGTCCTACACAGGCTATTCAGAATACTCCTGATTGTAGAATCAGCTTATTTTTCATTTCTCATTCTCTGCACACTTAACTGTACAATTCATTTAATTGCTGGGTAATTAAAATCCTGCCTGATCAAAGCATCTTTCTTGCCTCTCTTGTTCATACATACATCTTCTGATCTTTTTTCCTTTATTCTTTGTTAATTGTCCACAAGCTGAACTATATTTTTCTGAATTTTATTCATACGGTATCTTCTGTGTCCATCAAAGTAATAGAAATCTATTTCTCTGCAGATTTGGTGATACTTTTCACTGACTGCTTTACAAGACAGCTTCTTTGTCTTTTCTATCTTCTTGCTTACAATTGTCTTTGAACCTCTTTTTGGAAATGCAACCCATTTTCTTGATGATTTCAATAGCTTTTCGTTTTTTAGTTTGGATGTTCAATTAATCTATTATTCAATTTGCTTCTAACAGTACCTAAAAAATTAAGTACCTTGCTCTGACTGTGCAACGATTTATCATCCTTTTGGTGTTCCTCAATCACCTGTTATGGCTTAACTGCAATCTCATAAGCATTATTCCTACAAAGAAGTAACCTATATATGCCTTTTTTTATTAAAAAAAAAAAAAGACATCAAAGTTTTGTAAAATGAAATGCTGAAAACAAAGCAAGTCACTTAACTCACTGTAACAAAAGGTATTAGGTGCACGTGCCTGATTCAAACTTGAATGAGTTAATTGTCCTGCTACCACAAAGTTCTGGCTTTCTCCTTCGTTTTCGTATCTGATCAAATACCATCATCTGGTAGTTTCCTCTCCTGCTCTAAGATTGTATTAAAACCCTTAAGCATCTTTTAAAATTAAATAAATAAAGTAGACTGCATTTATTAGCAGACGGTACTGTTCAGTATGTTCTATGCCAAAAGTTGCCTGATTTCAGCAATTTCTTCCCCTTCATGCAAACTGATCCTCTGACAGATTTCCAGCAATAAGTCCACTTACTTCCTATGCCCTGATTTTGTTAAATTAAAGAAAACTGTATCAGAGAAAGTAGTTCAAAGCAAGAGACTGTCTTAGATGTTTGAGAAGTCAACACAGAATCCACCTGCCAGATTTACTCAATTCGGTATCTGAGCAGATTTTATTCAGCGTGGTAACATAACCCCATAAACGTAAACCTAACAATAAATCTTCATTACTTGATCACCTCTAAAACTTTACTTTTTTTCCTACTCTGGTTTGATTAGAGCTCTTCCGTAAGAAGCCTTCCATGGGAGGTTTCACTGGAGACTTGTGCAGACATCCCATGCACCTTACTTCACAGCTGAATGACGCTGGTAGCTCAGAGCAACACTTAATCAATCCTCCTCCAGTCACTTCAGACAGCTGAACTTCTAGCAGATTTCTGTGTTATTTGTCTCTGAACAGATAATCTTCCTTTCTGGACTTACATTTCATCCATTTTGGTTATGGTACTTTGATTTTTTGAGATTATCTATTGATTCCTGTGTGGTAGCCTGATCTTTTTGAAGAGACTGTGGTGCTTGTCTTTGAGCCATCAGCACATTTCATCAGTATGTTCTTCCTCCTCCTCTTGTCTTTTTTTCTTTTTCTTTTTTTAAGCAAAAATGACTATCAGTTCACACTGGCAAAATCGAAAAAAATGGTCCTAGACCAATGCTTAGACAACTCCATTAGTGTTTATTGCTCCTTTTTCCCTCCAGCCTCTTCCCACTGCTTTGACAGAAATTCTGGGCCTGCAGCTTCAGCTACCAGTTCCTTCAGAAATCCAAGAAGGATGTAACCACTGGGTCTCTACCCAATCTAGGAGGTTTCGTTCATTTATTTTCACTTTTTGGTGCTCTCTTTATTCTTAGTACCTTTTCATTGACATCCCTACTAGTCTACTTATGTCTGAAACCCTTTCTCTGCAAGTTTTTCCCCTCAGTTTAGAGTAACCAAGGCTTTGGTAAGAATTAGAAGCAACAGCTGATTCCAAGCATTTCACACAATAGCATGTTTTGACATGTGAGAATGTTACTTTTGTGCCAGATGCCCTACTTTTATCAAGTTAGTCCTTTTTTTTCAATGTACTACCCCAGTCCCTTAACACCTCCCAGTAACTCAAGCATGTTGCTTATCTGACATTGCCAAAATATCCTCCAAAACAGCCTGCACACAAGCTGTTAAGATACGAAAGTGTTCCCACCTCTCTTAATTCTTAAAAATAAAAATGAAAAACCTGAAGGTTTTTCTAAATGGATGAGAAAGGTTGGTTACCTAGTGAAATTCATTTAGCACCCAACTGTTTCTCGGTTTCTGTCTTGCTATGAATCACGCTGCAATTCTCGATCTCATAGACAACTTTCTCTTTACATTTCCTGGCTATCGTTTTCTTGGTTTCAACTTAACTTCTGATGGTAACAGCCAGTCTACTGTAATTCTGAAATACAAAACATTTAAGAGTATTTTCGTCTGATAAAAGACTAGAATAGTATTTGTAATATTTTTGAAGGACAGACCCTGATACATTCACCTGATCTCTCAATATTCCTAAGCTTATCCCTACGTAATCCACATGATCCTGTGATAATGAGTGATTTGTGTGTTAAAAGAGAAAGTAAAACTGCTTCCTTGCAGTTCCCTCTTAAAACTGTTCTTTTAACTCATACCAACATGTGATTCAAAGATGGAAGATGAGCAGCACTGTAGGAATGCCCTGACTAAACCCAAACTGTTAGCAGTGATCCTGTCTGCAGAGATTTGGCTCTTAAGTGAGGCCTTGGAGGGGGGACGAGCCATCAGGGTGTCAAGATAGCCGCCAGGACACAGGCTTAGAGATGTACGACTTCCTCATCTACTCACTGACAAATACTTTATATTTTCCTCTGTATTCAGGACATGTTGGTTTGACACTGCTGCAATCTCAGAGTTAATCACGTCAACTGTGGAAAGGAAGATTTAATTATGGTCTAAGGTCAGACTGGAAAATACAAAATAAAATGGGCGAGTAGCTTCAGTAATTAATTTTAAAATCCATGAAATATGTAAGCTGTGAAAAATTATTCTAATTTGATGCTCTTTAAAATAAACAATATATTATTGAGATAATTTCTTTAAAAAGTAATACTTCTTAAGATGTTTTGCGAAACATAACCAGACAGAACTTCCAAACAAGCTGCTGTGGATTGCATCCTCACATAACACATCAAAATACATTTAAATCTACTTCTTGATGCTAACTACCTGTGAGGACCAATTTAAAACCACCCTTCAGTTCTGATGTTTTGAGGTTTCTGTAAGCTCAACATGCCTGCAGGATGCAAGTGGACCAACAATTTATTGTGGACCCACAACCAAATGTAGCATACTCTACCTATATGGAAATAACTAAGACTTTGGCTATCAACCACCACTTTCCTTAATTTTGATCTGGAAACAACATTTAACAACAATATTGTTAGTTTCCCCTTCAATAGCATGAAAATGAAATATATTGCATTGTGAAAAGGTATCTAAGATTAAAGTAATTGTTATCAGCTGTCTTGAAATTCCTATTTATTAGAAAGTAAGAAGTGAAGAATGAATGAAATGGGTAAATGAAATAACAGAATGAATGAAAGCAAAAGGTATTTCTGGACTTTGCCTGTGGTGATGCTTGATCATCGTACGGTTCCTAGAACATTATTGCAAATGCAGTCTTTAGAGTTTATTTATAATCATTGGCTTTCAGTTATTCAGCCAGTTTCTACAGGGAAGGAAAAGCTAAATGTTTGCCCTATATATTATGACATGCAGCACTTCAGGATTTGTCTCCGTCTCTAAATTCCTAATTAAAACATCTCTAATAAAGCTTCACACTTACATGTATGAGGACCATCGGGAAAAACATCTTTACCCTGTGGTTGCAGCCAGCAACAGAAGTTCAGTTTCTTTTGCTTTACAGAGGAGGAGAATTTCAAAAAACTTTCTGTTGTGAAATTCATGTACAGCATGCAAAAAGTTGGGAACGTCTCCCTTTAAATGTAGTTCATCAGATTTGAATGTAGGAACATCCTGGGTCCAACCTATTCCAGGTTCAATCAAAAGCCCATTTCAAATTCAGTCTATTTCAATTTCGGTAACAACATTTTGTGCACGGCATTCGTACCTCTGATTATTGCCCTATAAAATGCAGAGGAGTACCATCAAACTGATAAGTGTTTGGTGTCCAAATTTTTTGCTTGCTTGCAAAACTTAGCAACATAAATCAAATAAAGATTGAAAAAAATATCTCACTGCAAGCAACTACAATTGCCTCCATCTGATCGTTTTCAAATCAAACCACAGGGCTTGCATGACATATGTACGCCTTGGAAGAGTCTTGGTTCTTCTCATTAAACTTTGCAGGCTATGTTTCCTTGATTTGATCATATTAATGTATGCACCTTAAAACCACATCTATCCCTACACTTGGTTTGTTGCCCAGCAATAAAAAGAAAATATGTCATAAATTTGAGAGAACATTGAACTTGCTGGTGTTGAGCAAGATCATGTTTTTCAATTACGTGTGATTTACTAACCTCGCTAATAGACAACTTCATTTTACCGAGGTATCCTAAATCTTAAAATCAATTTTAACAACACATTAAGAACTCTCCCTCTCTAGCCTTTGACATATTTTCTTTTTTACGATTCCTTATGTTTTAAATACTTTTCCCTTCCCCGGTCATTTAATCATATGAAATCACAACCCACACTGTCCACTAAGAGCCACTTTTTTCCTCCATCTGACAACCCTCAGAGCTGACTTCTGACCCTTAGACCAAAACTTCTCTGCTGCTAACTTTTCATTCCACTCTTTGCCTTGCATTTGGAGAAACACAGACAGGTTTGTCAAGTTTACATGAAAAATTATTTCAATATGCTTTTATAATTTTAGAAATGTAGTATTAACTTGAATATAAATTAGATCAAATTTAAAATAAATGTTGAAGTCCAGCTTCTACAATTTTGAACAAGAGCCAGTCATTTTTTTAAATCAAAACCATGTTAAATATTCATTCCTGTTTCAATGTGAGCCCTTATAATAAAGTAAACCCTTCAGTGTAACCATCAATATAGGAAAAGCTTTGAATAATCATAGGATCAATTTCATTACACAACACTAAGGCAACATTACTTAGCCAATACATTCACAGGTTGCATTACAACGATGGCGAATATCAAGAGTGTTCATATTAAAACTGCTAGTTAATCTTTCTTGCAGAAAAGCAAAGCTCAAAGCAAGGTTCTGACTACAAACAGTATGATGATTAAGAGGAAAAAACCTCAAGTGGCCAACGTTGCCATATTACATTATTCTTAAAAGTAACTTATCAATAACATCAAAAAAAAGCAGAGAGGCGGGATGATAAAAGAACGTTTGTAAAACACTGCTGCCTTAATTATACAGATTAAGATGGCAGGTCTTTAAGTAGAAATGGTAATGGTCAAAGAACGTTTAAGATAGCTTGCATAAGATTAGCTCAATATTGGTATTCAGCACAGACCACCATCACTAAAAAAAGCAGATTTGTACAAGATAGTTAAGGTCTATAATAAAGCATACGAAAGCACAAACACTGTTTCTATCACTTCAAAGCAACAGGGAAAAAAATACAGGAAAACAGAATGCGCCTTACATCTTAGATGATTTGAAACACGTAACACTTTACTGTGCCTATAGTAGGAAACATAATCTGGTAAAATTTAGAGTCTGAAGGACCACGTGTCGCATTGCCATTCCAACAAATCCTTGTTATTCCCACCTACCAAATTGAAAAACAATCTTTTGATTCCTCCTCCATCCTACACGCTAACAAAATCAAAATTAGCCTACCACGGCCTTTCTGAAGGACCCCACCAGCTTTCCTCAGGATGACTGCAGGTAGGTTTACCTGGCCACACGGTGGTGAAACTCGGTAGCAAAGATTCAGCTACTGAATATGTGAAGTTATAGCTGAAGCTGAAATCTCTCCATTGCTTTTTATTTTCATTTTTTCCTTTTGTTTTCAAGTAAAATCAGAAGAATTTACAGGTATGAGGCAGAGAACATCGCAGAGTGTTGGTTGGTGTTCTTATGTGCTGGCAACTACAGCAACTGCAACTCTGAGTTAAGTGACAACATGAGAAATTACCAACTGCACAGGCAATTGGATTTTATTGTAAATAGGTGCTACGTTCATGATTTCTGAATAATGCATCAAAATATCAATGAAAATCACCATTCAGGCAGGATTAGTGAATGCAGTCCTGTGACTCTAAAAGCCTCTTTCACTTAGAGGCTATAAGGTGGACTCTGGCAGTTAACTGAAAACCAAAAAAGAAAACCAAGGAAATTAAAAAAGAAATAAGTAAGAGGAATAAGAGCAAGAAGTCATCCTTAAGATGATCTCCCATGCAAAAATGCCAAGGAAAGATCTCCAAGCCCAGAGCCCAGACTACAAACCTGTTTAAGGTCAATGGCACTCAGCTGAGCTAAGATGACTCCCAGGTGACCTGAGCTGGCAACATACATCTGCCACGAGCTGCCTGTTTTACTGATGAGGACCAAATCGCCAAAGACAGACATTCAAGCAAGTGCTACCAAATGTTTGAATCCTCTGAAGAACAGCTGCCAGGTAAGCATGGTTTCAGAGCCAGATGTCTGAAGTTCGACGTGTTTACAACACAACAGATTCAAAATAGTACCAGTTTCAGCCTTCTCATCTATATATCAGGTGCATGCACATTTTGACATGAGTTGAGAATGGTCTGTATGCTTGGAAAAAAAAAAGCAATTGTAAGGATAAATGTATGCAAATAATAGCATTTGGGGTCTTTTAAGTATAAATAATTAACTCAGATAATGCTGATGGACCATTGCTCCTTAAAAGTGGTCCTCTCTGAGTCATCAAATTAATTAGGACAAGGAGCATAGAGTTAAATTTGCTTTTAAAACAAAGACTTTGAAAACAGTTTTCTTACAAACATGGTACTTCTGTAACCGATCACTGCAGTAGAAGTGTTGGGAATAAAATAGCCCCTATTCCAAAACCCCTACACCAGCCTTGTTAAGAACCTTACACACAAGTCAAATTATCACATTTCTTCAAAATTAAATCAATTAAATATTTAACTGTTGGAACACCACTCTAAATGCAAAGTTAAGATTTACTAAGATTACTAAAAAAGATACTAATGCAAGTATCTAGATTATGATGAGAAACATGCCACACATAACATCGCAATTCTGTATAAAAATGTTTTAGAGGAATTACTTTAAAAACATGCACTGTCAGGCAAAAAGAAAATTTAAGCAGCAGCCACCTCTCCTGCAAAACAACTCGGTCCACAAATTACAGGAAAAAGTGCATACTCAGGTTTCATATATACCACCACTGAATAGTGATACTCAAAATAAAATTGATATAAATTTTACGTTCATATTCAGCTAAACAAAATATCTAAAGGGAAAAAAAAAAAAGAAACTAGTAGATTCTTCTGTATCACCGAGTACCAGTAAATGAAAACATTACCATTCTCATGCTGCCAGAAATTACAAACCAGTACGTCCTCAGAAGAGATCATCAGTAGATTTTGACATTACTCACCCCACTGGAGAGGAGCCAGCTGTAGATGCTCCAGGACCAGTTGATTGAGAACGCCTTCCACACTTGCTTCTCCTTCACGCTTCAAGGAAGGGTAAGTTAGAATTAAGGAAAACTTTGATTCAGAGAGAAAAAGAGCATGTAGCACGGACAAATTTTATTACTGCAAATCAAAACTGCCACCTTCAAGATTCATTAAAGGTTCAAGTTTTATATTTGGTCTTATTAGTCAGTAAATTGGCTAACAATAATCATTAGAGCAATTTGTATCTCCGGAATATAAACATTTAATTCCACTGAGGAGCATTAAATATAAATATGCAAAGGTAAAAAGTGTCTGAACAATAGTAAAGCACAAGGAGAAAAAATCTGGAAGCTGTAAAAATGCAGAATCTTTAAGTATGTGGTGCAGGATCGCAAGTCAAAATGACAAATTAAGAACAATCTGGAAACAAAAAGAAATAAAATACAAACCATAAGAAATGTGAGGTAGGTTAGTTTTGAATATTGCCTCGGTGCAAGTTCTGTGGACATACAAGGAATGGTAGAGAATTTAGTGACAATGTCATTATTTCATCTTTAAGGTCCCTTCCAACCCGAGCCAGTCGATGATTCTCTGAAGGGTAAACATCAAACCAGAATGGCACGGGCAGGTAACCTGCAGTCTTCCCTTTTACTCAGTCCTGTATGAACTCAGGGACAAGCTCAGACTGAAATGAGAAAAAATATTCTTACTCTAAGGACAGCAGAGAACTGAAATCAACTGTTGGGAATAACAGAATCTCTGTGTTCTAAGGGCTTCAAACCAATGGAACACAAGGATATTTGCCATTTAAACAAATTCATAATAATAATTGTAAACAATGTATTAAAATTATATATATTAAATATGAATATTGATGATAATGTGGGGTGCATCAGGAAACTTAGGTCAAAGAGCACTGGATTTTTTTTCTAATTCTCTGATTTCAGAAGAGCACAAAGGGCTTTGAGGACATACAGATATTAGAACCACTTCATATTTTTCCCAAGTTGCACTGACTGGCTTTGGCACAATTTTGTACTGCAAGAAGCTCCTGTCTCAGGTAGGCTTAGAGGCATCACAGCATGGTTGAGGTTGGAAGGGACCATCTGGGTGCCCGTAATCATGTCCAGGTGGCTTTCAAAGGTCTCCAAGGAGGAGACTCCACAACCTCTCTGGGCAACCTGTGCCATTGCTCAGCCACTCACACAGCACAAAAGTGCTGCCTGATGCTCAGAGGGGACCTCCTGTGCCCCAGTTTGTTCCCGTTGCCTCTTGGCCTGGCACTGGGCACCACTGACGAGAGCCTGGCTCCATCTTCGTTGTGCCCTCCCTTCAGGTTATTTCACCTGCAGGAAGAAGCGGATATGGAGCAAGCTGGGCTCAGCACAAGAGCTTCTCAAAAATTCTCCTTATCCAAACATAATGACCACAGGTGAAGTGCTGTCCCAACATAATTACAGGCTGAACTCCCAGGAAGATGCCTTGAAGCTTTATCCAACTACTCCAAAAAGAACTGGAGCCATCTTTCCCACAGACAGATAAACAAAGATAGATTCATCGATGGGTTTTCATCAACAACTCCTTAAAGCCATCAGTTCTTTTTCTGCAAAGCTCTGCAAAGGGCAGCACATCATCAGACTGATGAAGTATGTTCTCATCTGAGTCATTTAAAAGAAAATTAACAGGTACTGAAAACAACTAATTTCTACCACAGGACATAATTTTACATGTTCTCCAGAAGGTTTCTTTAAAAAAAAAGTCTTGAAACCTCAGACTAAAAACAGCTAATAGTTGAGACTCGAGAGCTCAAGGAGATGATTAAAGAGGGAATCAATAATTTATAGCATTTTCACACACACAAAAAAAATCAATAATCCTCATTATGGCCTGAAAAAAATGTATTAAATAGCTTTAATTTCCCTACAAATGAAGAAATCATGAGTCCTAACAAAAGAATCTGAAAGCCATAAACAACATTACAGGAACCCACCTATTTGGAAAATTCAGGACAGCAGGCTGCCACCTCAGAAAAACATTGCTGCTGAAAAAGAAAACCCAGGACACCAGCACCACAGAATAATTGCCATAAACCAAACGCTGAGATAGAGAATACATATTTGGAGTGCTTTATAGACACAGCAAGTAAATAATTCTGTTATCACATCTTTAATCTAAGGAATATAAGCGAGAGAAAGCACTAATAAAAAGGCAGTGTTTTAAAGAAGTTTTGAAACAGAGCGGTTGCCATTACCCGTAATGTTAAGCTAACTTAACTGTAATTTACTTACAACTGGCTCACAGTGGTGCCTGGAATATTACAAATTTTTACTGCTTAAAGCTCCATGGAAAGCTTAATGTCTCAGATACCATTATAAAATGACTACTAAAAAGGTGATTCTCCGAAGTTTCATATTGGTAAATGCTATCAAAACAAGCCCATGTATTCATAAGGAAAACACATTTTTGCAATTTCAAATTCAACACATCCACAGATTATTTCTACAGCCAACGACCTGTTACAATTGATGCAGAATATTTTGCAATGCATGTGATACTTCTGCAACAGACCACTATTAAAAATATGGGGAGTTCCTCCAGGTGAGTACAATATTCAGAAGAAAGTCTATATTTAAGCCATGGAAAATATCTGCAGTGATTTAAATATATATATATATGCATATCAACTATTAAAAATTGCCTTTCCACACTTTTTAAGCCCCATGCCCAGTTTTTGCTCCCTGGTACGAGACACCAAAACACTGGATCCAGTTCCCTGGAGTTGCTGGGTGATTACAGTGCTGGAGCACACAGCATAAAAAGCTGAGAGAAGGGGGTTGGTTTGGTCTCGAGAAGAGAAGAAAGCATAAGAAGAAATTGTACTGCTTTCTGCCATAGTGAGAGAGAATAGAGAAGATGGAGCCAGACTCTTCTTGGAGGGACACAGTAGCATGAAGAGGGGCAACAGGCACAAGTTGCAGGACAGCGTCTTCTACCAGACTTGGAGAGTTTCCTTCCAACCTCGATTATTCCCTAATACACACAACCTCACCTTCTTCAGGACTAAATAGACTCGATACAATATTGATGTCCAAGTTGCACAAACTGGTTCAGAAAGCACGCTTTCCCTTGGCAGCAAATCCCCAAAGTGCTTACTTTTTAAAAGGCGCCTAAGATCTTGTCCACAAAGTTCCCTAAGCACCCAGACCAGGTAAAATCCTGCTGCCAGGCAGCCTCAAAGACAAAAATCAACGAAGAATCACAGAGAAACTCGGTGTGGTGGGATGGTCTCAGCATGCCTAGTGGCTACAAAGAGCACTGAATTTCAAGCCTCTGGTTGTCAATTAAAGCAAATCAGCTGGAGCCAGGGGTGCCCCTGCTCCCTTCCACTCTTTGCTCAAAGTGCAAGCTGATGAATGACAACTTTATGATCCAGAATGTAAAAGTCATTGAAAAAAACGCTCAGATAAACAGAAGTACAGGCTGCTGAAGTCTGACTTTGTAGGTTAAATCTCCCTAAATAAGCCTTCACACATTTTCATGACCTGCCACCGCGATCACAAACCTGCTGTTCCCCAGAAGTCCCATTTTGAAAAGCCTCCATTCACTGGTCACCCAGGCCTCAATTCTTTGCTTTTAACAGCACATGCATCAGCCTGCAATGAAACAGATGATTTCCAGTTTCCACTGCAACTACTCACGTTTGGCAATTCAAGACTTTGTCTATTGGACAATAAAATGAGTTCCAGTGCGGGCCTTGGATGCAATGAACACACAACTACCAGATACTACTGAGAAAAAGTAAGAGTAATTTTACAGACTAGGCTCCTTTATTTCACATTTTTAGCAACATGTTGTACACGATGTAAACTATTTCATACTGATAACCTGAACGACAATCAAATGAATTAGTTAGCCTAACAAAACTTTAGCTTTTTACACCAGCTTGGTTGCCTGATGTGCAGTTGGGTGCCTAACGTTTGTAACACAGCGTGTTACCCAAAACCTGCAGCTTAAAAAGACAAGAGAGTTTTAAAAACCATTTCTGTATTAAAATTACTGATTTTTTTCTCTCTGCTCTGCAGCATTCCATACCTTGCATCCTTCTACAAAGATTTATTTTCACTAACATATTTCTGAGTTCTTTTGCAAATAAATACAGGTGGGAGCAGGCTCACAATCATAAACAAATTAGCAAATGTTCATAAATAAGATTATACTAATGAAAAACAGATTTAAATGATTAATGAACACCGTTTACTTATAGCAGTAGCCTTAGTGAATTTTAAGCTGTCTGCTTTACTATTATTGTGGTACTTTATTACTAAAACTAATTACATGCAGTTATTAAGGTTCCTAAATTTAAAAGTTACTATTGCAAACAATTGCTGATGCTAAGAAGCTGTATGGGAATGGAAAGCTCTGACCAAACAAAGTATTTCTTAGGAAATCTATCTATAATGATTTAAAAATGCCACAACACACAATATCCTCATAACTGGCAATTCGTAATTATGATCAAGATGAAGTCATCAAAAGCAGAACAGACAAATAGAAAAGTAAATGTCAGTATCAGTTACCAGTGGTTTGCTGTCGAACCCAGACAGCATATCAAATGAGATGGCTCAAGTTTCTGTCCAATACATAATCATTTCAAGTTTTTGATAGGCTACTTAGATGATGAAAAAATGTTCATAAAATTTATGTATTTGGAAAAGAGGTCAGTGTTCAGAAACCTAATGAATGAGTGGAACTTACAAAAATCCATGAGATGAAATTAAATGAAGAAAAGGTCCAAGTATCAACTGGAAGGAATGAAGAAATTCATAAAAGCAAGTTGGGAATAATTATTCAGGTGGAACTATACGCTCAAAATCTATCAGATATAAGACACTTGAAGAGAAGACAAATGTTCTCAGAGCAAGCATCATATCTGAAACATGGAAGATGTAGCTTTTATTTCATGAGAACCTCACCTGAAGTATCGCTTCCAGCTTTGGATTCCACATATTGAGAAAAACAGCAATACAACTGAAAGAAAATGTGGTTTGAAAAAAGAAAAAAAAAAGCTGGCAATTAGGTTTAAATATAGAAAAGAAAAATGAGAGGAGACATAGGCTGCAATTTCAAAAATTGGAAGAAAATGTTTAAAAGAGGACAGGCTTCATAGAAACCACAGAAATTAATGCTGAAGTTAAAAAAAAAAATGTCTATTACAAAAGTTAAAAATGGAGCTTGTGATTTAAGGTAACACTGGAAGTTTTATTTGTAAAGGCTGCTAGGGTAAGGCTCCAAATTTTTTCATGAATATGAATTCAAAACTTTACCATCTCATTTCACTAAAACAATGTTTTTTTTTGCTGACCCACAAATGATGGTGTAGAGCAGAACCCAATGGTCCTTTTTTTTTTTTTTTCCTAGCCATCTCATTTCTAGCCCATATTGATGCACAGAAAAGCTCCACTCCAAGAATTTCACCTTTTTTTGTTCTCGTTGAAATCAGTTCCGTTGCTCCAATCGACTTCTCTACCTTGCCAAGAAGGTTCTGAATGTCAGACGTGCCCTCCAAGGTATTTCCACGTCTCTGCAATTCAGGCATTCCCATTCCTCCACACATGCTTGTCTCTTCTTTGTTCTCCCACTACTTCAGAAGCTTTGGTGTCCATCCTGTGAAGTGCCAAGCTTAAAGCCAGGCTCACTAGACTAGCCAGACTGCTGGCAATGGTGTTCTTACCTCACTTGATCAGGAGGGTTGAGAAGAGGCACCCAGAGCTACAGGATGGAGATAGACCGCTCAAAAAAGAGCCACAAGTTATGCCAAAAAAACCCCACTAGATATAAAACTAAAGCATAAATAACTTCTTGATGCTATCATCCTTAGCCAAACCTTTCTGCAATTCCTATGAAAAATCCCTTCAGCCAGCTGAACACTGATAAATCCTTGCATATTTTTCTAAAAACAAGGATCACTTGAAAACGACCAAATTCTCTGAAATGAGTCTGAACATACCTGAATTTCTTTGGTCAAAATGTAGATGGTAGAGATTAATTGAATATTCCGTCAAGCAATAATCTACGGTGGGTCTAACAAGGACTGTGTAAAGAGCACAACGAGAAATTTAAGCTACCCTTCATCTTCCACATGGCAGAAGTGACGTTTCTTACTCAGTTTGGAAACAAACAGGTCCAGAGTATCAGTATAAACATAAAGACAGAGCACCAAGCAACAGTCACAGCACTCTAAAAACTTTAAAGAACACTTACTACAGATGCCTTGATCCACAAGACAGAATGCATAGAAGTTCCTTGCAGAAAACATAAATTTTGTTTAAAAATATTTAGAAAACATGAAGAAAAGCGTAAGTTGAAAATATTAGCCACCTTAATACTACATGTGCTCCATCTGTTCAAATCCTGTGTTAAAACAACAAACCTTGGTTGTTAAGCTGATACCAGATGCCATCTACCAGATGCTAAAAAACAAGACAGCGTGTTCTTAATTTAAATTATCTCAATACACCTATAATCTCAATGACACTCTAAATTAAATTACTTCCGAATTTTTCTTAATTGAAACGGCATGGCAGTAAGCTTTCGCAGAAGAAGGTCTATTTTCCTACTAATTTTCATTCTATCAAAAATGTAGAGGTTACAATGAATAATATAATGCGTTGTCTTTACCTCCTGCCTTCAGCCCTCCAAAAGTATATGAAAATTGATCAAGCGTTACAAAACTTTCACAAATGAAGCACTGAAAAAAAAAAAAAAATCACTTGAAACCGTGAATATTTCAATGAATAAAATGTATTTTATATTTCAATGAATAAAATATTTCAATGAATGTTTCAATGAATAAAATGTGCTTTTCATACTGGAAGATATTCCTGATGCTCCTCAAGACATTCAGACACAACTTGAAATCCTCATTATTTGGGAACAATTTTTGGCCCTACGGGACTTCTGTATAACTTTTCATTGCATCCTGAACAAAAAAGGATGGTAAGGTCCTTGAAAGCATCTAGAGGAAGGCAACAAAGCTGGACATGCACGAATGGCACAAAGCTGCGCCAGGGCAGCTGGACTTGATGACCTTTGTAGGTCCCTTCCAACTGAGCTATTCTACTCTTTTCAATGGCATCCACATACTTAAATCTGAAACCTTTGTTTGTGCGACGATTTCATGTAACAACAACCAAATACTGTAATAATTTAAGGAATTGTAAGCTTCTTACCAACTTGTTAGTTTCCTTTAAAAGTCTAAGAAATTGAGTTACTCTCCTTCTATACCATTTCTACCATGCATCCAATTATATTTTAAATATAAAAACACTCAATGCAGGAGACAGTTACCAACTTTTCTGTGGTTACTTATGAACACTGAATCTCTCTAATTCTAACCATGACTACTCATTTTTCCACTTCGCTATATTCACAGAAGCACATAATAGTTTTTATTTCTCTAATAAATTAAATAATAAACCCCTTCCCTCGTAAACAATACAAGACTGCTTGTAAAAAAATTGTCTGAACTGTGTTCCCTAAAGCATGCTTATATTCTCATGCATATGTTTAGAACAGAAAGATTAGCCAGAGAGTTCAATGTAGTTCAATAACAGTAGATACCAAAGAGATTGCTTTTTCTTACCTTTCTAAATGCTTTTGCAAAAATCCCTTCCCCTGTAAGGAATAAAAACAACTATATCCCTTTGCATTTCTGCAAATGCTCTTTATCTCTTGGCTGCAGGCCTCTGAAGGAAAACAAAGCTTACACAGTTAAGCTATCCATCCATTTCTCAGCGTATCTTTCCACAAGTGTGTCTGAAATAAGATCTGCTGGCCAGCATCAAATTAGTCTGGTGGAAGGACAGCTGTCTCAGAAATGTGAGAAATTAAGTTTCTCAAATTTAGCAGAACTGTGAGGAAAATTATTTGCTGATTTTTTACTTTTTTTTTTACCTGTTTACACCTAAATGTTGCCTTAAGAAATAAAGGATCAGAAAGGACTCTTGCTGGGATATGAGATATGAATACATTAGTTGACAAAGGAAGACCAACCTATGTCATCTACCTGGACTGCTGTGTGTCTCACGTGACATCCTGATCTCCAAATCGGAGAGAGATGTATTTGAAGGGTGGACCATTCAATGGCTAAGGAGTTGGCTTGAAGGTCACACCCAGAGAGTGGTGGTCAATGGATCCATGTCCAGGTGGAGGACGGTGATAAGTGGTGTCCCTCAGAGGTCTGTCCTGGGACCAGTGCTGTTTACTATCTTCATCAGTGACATAGATGAAGGGATTGAGTGCACCCTCAACAAGTTTGCAGATAACACCAAGCTGAGTTTGATACACCAGAAAGAAGGGATGCCCTCCACCCAGACCTGGAAAGGCTGAAGAAGCGGGCCCACATGAACGTCATGAGATTCAACAAGTCCAAGTGCAAGGTGCTGTAGCTGGCTGAGGGCAATCCCAGACAGAAGTACAGACTGGGAGAAGAACTCATCGAGAGCAGCCCTGCAGAGAAGGACCTGGGGGTTCTGGTGGACCAAAGGCTCGACATGAGCCAGCAGTGCGTGCCTGCAGCCCAGAAGGCCAACTGTGTCCTGGGCTGCTTCACCAGAGGGGTGGGCAGCAGGGGAGGGAGGTGACTGTCCCCCTCTGCTCTGGCCTCCTGAGGCCCCACCTGGAGTGCTGCATCCAGGTCCAGGGCCCCCAGCACAAGAAGGATGTGAGGCTGTTGGAGTGGGTCGAGGGGAGGGCCACGAAGATGATCAAGGGGCTGGAGCACCTCTCCTATGAAGGAAGGCTGAGAGAGCTGGGGCTGTTCAGCCTGGAGAAGAGAAGGCTCTGGAGTGATCTTATTGCAGCTTTTCAATACTTAAAGGGGACTTAAAATAAAGATGGACAGCAACTTTTTGCTCAGAAAGATAATGACAGGACAAGGGGGAATGGTTTTAAACTAAATGAGATCTATATTAGAAGTTAGGAGGAAATTCTTCACTGTGAGGGTGGTGAGGCCCTGGCACAGGCTGCCCAGAGAAGCTATGGATGCCCCATCCCTGGAGGTGCTCAAGGCCAGGCTGGATGGGGCCTTGGGCAACCTGGGCTGGTGAGAGGTGTCCCTGCCCATGGCAGGGGTTTGGAACTAGGTGATCGTTAAGGTCCCTTCCAACCCCAACCATTATACAATTATATGAAAAAAAACCCACACTTTTCTTCAAGAATTTTTAAGCATACCATGTATGTGTAATTCAGTACCTTAGCTTAGAATAGCTTTGGTTCTAGGAACAAAGTAAACATTCATAATAAATCTTAAGAGCACAGAAACTAAAGCTTGCACTGAATTTAACACACAGAATTCACTCGTTGTTCTCTTAGTTTTCTGAGGGCAGATTTACATGTCAGCCATGACAGTTTGGGTATCGAAAGCTGGGTTCAAATACAGAACACGGCATGGATGTAAACAGTGTTGCTCAGCAACAGAAATGAATGAGAATGTAGTTTTACACCCTGACAAAATTATTAAAACTATGCACTCAATTCCAACATAAGAATTCAACTATGCTATCAAAGGATATTTATATCTTTCCATAACAGAGAAATTTTCTAAGTGAGTTCTGATTAAATATTGACATTTTTGCATAAATGGAATTCTTTCTGAAATGTTGCCTAGGGAGCATGGATGGAACTAGGCACTAGGAATCTCATTTATATCTCAAGTTTTGCCTTTGACTAATCCTGTACAGCTTTGTGCAGCCTTAATAATGAGGAATAGAAAAAAATCATTGCAGATCACTAGATAAAAGTACAATTAAAAGCACAAAAAGACATCCCCAAAGATAAACCATGATTTGACTGCCACTCTTCTCTCATTTCCTGCCAACCATTATCACACTAATGTGAGGATGATCTGAGTGAAAAACATAAATCTCCTGAAGGATGCCGAGTATCAACACATGGCTGGGGGGGCTGTTGGCTGCAGAGAATGTTTCCCTGATGACAATCATGAAAAAGCGTATTTCCGACAAGCAAAGCATTAAGAGTTAGGGAAGTAATGTAATTTACAGAAACACCATTGGTTTATTCTCACTCCAAACTGAATGTATATGAAAGCTGCTTAATGTAAATTCTGATTATTAACAATGAGGGAATATTCTACTGCATTTGGAACGATTAGTAGGATTTGATGTTTGGGATGACTAAGTCATCACTGAAGTCCTTTCTAAGCCTTAAAACAGCTTCCCAAGATAAGATACACAATGGCATCTATTAAAAGGACTTGGAAATAAATTATTCTAATATGTTCTGATTTGCTCCAATTTAATTAAATATATGAAATCTCTTTAAACCAGTTTCACATTTCTCTTTATGATTCACTTACATGGTGTGGGGAGAGAACAGAAAAAATTGACCCTATCAAACTACTACTCATCAACCCTAACTATGCTTCCTCAGTTCCCTAAATGTTAGGAGAAACACACAGGGTTTGTGGCAGGCTCAATGATTCAGACAAAGCCATTACAGTAAGACCCAAACATCATCTAAATAATATACAGCACAATTAACCTTAAACAGTCTATAATTATTACAAGCTTCATCGTTCTAATTACTTTTCAGTAACACTGCTATAAAGTGAGTTGAATTATAAAATAAAATGTCATAGGGCATCTATTTATGTATTTTTAAAGCAAGTATTTATGAAAGGATATAATTTTCCAGCAAATATCCAGCTTGCTGTTAATCTCCAGACCTTTTGCCTGTTGTCTTTCTTCCTCCAGCTGCTTTTCGTTCGCAAACTGTGTCCCATCGGTAGGGGATTCTGGGAAGCTCTCAAAATTGAACTTGTCAACTTGGATAGCCATACTGTAACAAAGGGAAAAGAAGGAGGGGAAAAAAAAAAGCTGTTTCACTATGACAATTTTACAGATATTACTTCTGCAGAAAAGGCAGAGCACTATAACACAAAGCACTACAATATTATACTGTATTTATCCTGGAGCCATATGGTCTATATATTGGTATATAACCCACATGATTTATGCTACTGAAATTAGAAGTCTGTCCATTCAAGATCATAATATTAAAAAAAAAAAATCATCAATTAACATCTTAATGCCTTTGGGAGTAGGTATCTGTTGTTGTGTATCTGTTGAGCTTTGGGCCCCTCACTACAAGACGGACATCGAGGCCCTGGAGCGTGTCCAGAGCAGGGCTACGAAGCTGGTGAAGGGCCTGGAGCACAAGTCCTGTGAGGAGCGGCTGAGGGCACTGGGGGTGTTTGGTCTGGAGAAGAGGAGGCTCAGGGCAGACCTTATTGCTCTCTGCAACTGCCTGAAAGGAAGGTGTGGGGAGCTGGGGGTCGGCCTCTTCTCACAGGTACCTAGTGACAGGACTAGAGGGAATAGCCTCAAGTTGTGCCAGGGGAGGTTTAGGTGGGAAATGAGGAGACATTTCTTCTCAGCAAGAGCAGTCAGGCATTGGGACGGGTTGCCCAGGGAGGTGGCGGAGTCACCGTCCCTGGGGGTGTTCAAGGAAAAGGATGGACGTGGTGCTTAGGGACATGGTTTAGTGGTGACATTGGTGGTAGGGGGATGGTTGGACCAGATGATCTTGGAGACCTCAAAGATTCTGTGATTCCATATTGAAGTCCTGATGCAAAAATTAACACACCAGTGCACTCCACTGGTTTTACAAGCCCATTTCCTCCATTTTTGCTTAGAATTTTTCCTTACAAAGCTCAGGAAAGAGTGACCAAACGATGTCAGTGCTAGGGCTCATATAACCATTCTCTTTTACTTTGAGAAGATACTTGAATCCTGCCAAATGTATGTTAATGAATTACAGGCAATATTGATTTCAAAATCATAGTCTAATCCATCAGTAGCAAATGTTTAAATAATTGCTTTATTAAATGTATGGTGAGGCATAACAGCAAATTAAATTAAATATATTATGCTATAATGCATACTAAATACTTATATGTTAAACTAGAATCACTAATCTAATATAAAAGGGAATTTAGAGCAGCTCACATCACATGAAATGTGGTTATAGCGGATCTAATATACTGTGCTGCCAAAACAGCTTTAATTTCCTGAATCGTCTGAAATAGGAAAATAATTAGAGGAGAATTAAAATATATTGCTCTTGAGATGACTTTGCTCTTAAGGAAAACACAAGACCAAGCAACTACTTTTTAAAACCATTCATGCGGGAATTCAGCTGCTATCAAAGAAGGGGTATGAGAAGGCACTTCACAAAAGACGCAGGGTTACCATTACTCCTTTTCTCTATTTCTGCAGATATCAAAGGTGGAAACAAATTCCAAATGTCGCCAAAAGGAAAACACTAGTAACAGAAATCAACATGAAAGGACTCTGAAATCCCACCAGACCAGAAGAGATTTTCAATAATTAGCATTAATTTTAAGAGCCTGCTGACCTTAAAATAAAAAAAAAAAAAAAAAAGTGAGAAAAGATATAGTAATTACAAAAGCAAGGAATAATCTAAAGCTTACCAGGTTTACTGTGGAAAGATGAATTCAAATAGGCCCATCATGCTTCATCCTGAGCAAAAACTGACATCTCAGGAGAAGACATTAATGTTCCTCTACCTTCATCATTAAAAAGTACAAATACAACGCTGAGACAAAGGTGGCACAATTACTTTCTGTAAGCTACCTCCTCTGAAGACCGTGTCTTTGCTCATCTTTGCATTTAAAAATCAAAGAAGTCAGAGGAATTAATCTATTCCTCTCTAAGGGGTGTTTTTGTCTTGGCTATTTTTTCTCCAGCAAGAGATCATTGAGAATTCTTCATTTGCATGCAAAGACCATCAAGTGCTGGGCATATATATATAAAAAAAAAAAAAAAAAAAAAAAAAAGCTAAAATGAGCTGCCAGACTGGAACTTTGTTTCTCAGATTGCTTCGTCGCTTGGTGGTAAATGACCAGATGCAAACCCAGCACTTAATTTCTATTACATACACAGCATTGCTTGAATTCTTCCATAAATACTCATAGGTAGTTACCAATAGTCACATTTCAGCAACAAATTAGCACAGTTTCTGAACAGTCAACCATATTTAGAATGCATCAGCCAATGGACCTGGAGAACAGCTCGTTTATTTACTGTGCCACACGTTTCTAAGTGAATGCTGTACTAGAAAAAAATTCTGCCCAATAATATTTAATTGAAGGCATTGAGATTGCATTCCTCTGTTAATGAATCATTACTGGCACTATGGTATTTTCTTTCTGTGGAGATGAAATATCCATGTAATCACTTTTTCCCCCGATAGTCTACAACAAATTCACATCAGCTTCAGGAATAGAGGCTAGATTTTTCTTAATAACACTTCATTGTACAGCTCTGAAATAACTTGTATTAGGCTGAAAGGCATGCTAACTTAAGTAAATAGGGCCCCTAGTACTTAGAACTAATTCCTCAATGTTTTTGTTAAAAAAACATGTTTTCATTTATACTGTGTGTAGTGTTTTAACACACCTCACAGCACTTAAAGAAATAGTACGCCCCCAACGTACTCACCTGCTGGAAAGTGAGAGGTCTGAGTAAAAGAGAGAGCTACAGACAGAAAATATCACACTAAACAGTATTACAGATACAGCTGTAAGCAGAATATATGAAAACAATAGGCAGAAATCATAAGATTTTTTTCCAGAGTATGGTTACACTCAAGGTGCAGCATGCCAAAATTATACCCTATTTCTTAAACATATGTGCCTTTCCTTCCTCCCTAAAAAATGTGCATATGGAGCTTTGTCTCTGAATTTTGTGTCAAAAGTTTATTCCTCAGCCTATGGAACGTGTAAGAAATTGAAAGGCTTTACCTAAAAATCAAAACAAAAAAATAAATACCTTAACCTAAATCAGTCACTCATCCCTAAAACTTTACCCCGTACACAAACCCAGCTTCTTCACCTTTAATATGTCGATTTCTCCTACAAAAAGATGCAGGTGAGGTATGAACAAAGGGATGAACAATGCCTGAAGCCACCTGACCGAAGGAGAAACAGATAAGCTGGACTTGGGGTTACAATCACCAAATAAGAAAATATATATATTTTTTTTCATTTTTAAGTGATCTGTAGAGATCACTTGGGTTTTATCCCACAAGCAGCAGAAGGCAGTGAAAGGCAATGTCTTAAACATTACCCAAGTTTGTCACTGTGCACCGAAATAATTAAACTACAATGTATTTTAGCTGTAAAAGTCTTTTCTCACTTCTATCTCCAGTTCTTTACAACCTATGTTTCTTGCCAATAATTCTTTGCACCTCTTTTCTCCCCATATTTGTCCTTGCTTGCTGCAATGTACAAGAACCTAGAGATTCTACAGAGAAAAGTAAAAGAAAAAACAATTGAGATTGAAACAGGCATTCAATTTATTGTCAACAGCTATGACAACGATGGCTCACACTGTGCAAGGATAATTGCATACCCAGTACCTTGCCCTTCACAGTAATTAGGTGTGAGGGAGAACTTACAAGATCTTAAAACCCAAAAGCTTGAACATACACCTGCTTCGGGAAAAGGGACCGGAGCTTCATTTTAACCTGCTTTGCCTCTTGGGTAGCTATCCCCATTTTCTACAAGGAGAGTTTTAAATAAATCATGAGCTATTTGTATAAAAACACCGCATTATATGGAAATATGTAATAGGCAATCCTGCAATGCAAATCAGGTTTTGTTTCTCTCTGGCTAACCTTGCTGGTGCGGGAGGAGGGATAAAATAACCGAAGTTTTCATGAATAATGAAACAATCGTGGTTTGAAACTACTGGGTTTTGTCATGAAACGAGCCCAAGCCGTTGTGACAGCTACTCAGACAAGGAAGCATCCTTACAGGGATGCAAATTATTCAAATACAAATTAAGCGAACGAAGAGGAAAAGGTCAGCTCATTGGCAATGCTGATGATACGGCTGCTCCGTATCATCTCACGTCACCTGTCAGGATGACTTACAGGGGAAAAATGACAAACCTTCCACACACGGCAGCCATTTCAATGACAGTTATCCCAAGTCTTGGTAAAGCACCAGCACTGAGCTGCGAAAGGCACCGGAAGGTTCATTTCACCACTTCTCATAATGTGAGTTACAGCTTTACTGGATATGCTACCCCGTCCTGATGACAAAAAGCACACCAAAAAGGGCTTTATAGACAGAAGAAAACTTCCTGCAAACGCCACCGTGCCTAATCCTGAGCCAGTGCTGCACACATCCATCCCTCATTACAATTAAGCAAGCCTCCCCCCCCCAGTTTCAGAGAAGCAGTAGGTGAAATTAAGAGGTGGGGAAGTCAGGAAGGGAGAGTCACCCGCAGTGCTGTAGACTCCTGTAGGTTCACGTAGGTCCAGCCATCCCCTACCCATAGCGCTGGTGCCCAGTGTGCCTCTGATGTCCTCCTCTCTTGTAAGAGGACGAGCATCTGAAGTGAAATTACATCTGTCGTGCTCCCCAAATAAAATGGGGTTCAAAGCAGAT
>CM021732.1:154564829-154602099 GCA_011075105.1 Heteronetta atricapilla
AGAAAGAAAGAAAGAAAGAAAGAAAGAAAGAAAGAAAGAAAGAAAGAAAGAATTATTATTGTTTTCAATTCTTTCAGTTCTTTTCAACTGGAGGGCTGAAATTCACTTGTGTATATATATGACCAATATGACCAACATTTTTATTTTTAAACCATCATGTCCTGCCTTGTTCCCCCATTCTGTAAAGACGCCAAAAACCACAAATACACAGAAGGCCACAGACACTCACACAGACAATGTTAGGACAAATAAATCAATGAAAAAATGAATTCCTCCCCATCTACCAACAATCATTTAACATTTAACATAGCAAATCCCAAAACACCAGACCAGTACTACCAGACCAACTGTACCCCAGAATTGTGTAGTTTTCCAAGGCTGCCATTCAGATGCAGCATTTAAAAATAGCTTGGAAATTTGCCCTCTGTCCTCCTGGGAAAGAGTAAATATGGATAATACTGGGATATAAAAAATGTGTAAAATATTACATAATCTCCTTTGTTTTGAAAGCAAGCTCTTTACATAAAGCTTTCTATACAGAGGATTTCCTTTTTATTGCTTACTGTTCTCCATTTCGCTTCTCCCATACAACTAGAAAGGAGATGCCATCAAGCAGTAAATTGAGGAAGAAAGCTGCAGAGATTTTTTATTCCCATTTATTCCCATTGAGCCTCCCTCGGGGATATACAAATTGGAAATTGCTAAATTATCATCTAATAGGCAGAAACAACGTAGGCGAGACCAATTAAGTAAAAGGCAGAAAGTTGTATTACACGTGTAATTAAATGAAATTCTTTGACTAGACTACATTAGAATAATTTCCCAAAAAGGACAAAAATTCACTTTAATCAGCACATGACACATTGTACGACATGTCACTAAAATAGCACATTAAGAGTTTTGCCATTGCTAAAAAAAAAGCGGTTTTCTTAATTGTAAATCAAGTTACTTCCAGGTGTTAGGAAATACACTAAATGGCAGCCTTCGTTCCTATATATCCCAGACTCTAATGATGAATAATTGAGGATCAAGTCATAAGTGTAGGTTTGTTCTTGTTTTGTTTTGTTTTCCTAGCTATTTTATCATTCAACTATCTACACACGTTGTGTCGGTCGGACCATTCTCTTGCAGAAGCCCATACACCACCACAGAGCGGGAGGAAATCACTAAACCAAATCACCACCCTAACCGCAGGCTGCAAGGTGAGTGACAATAAAAAGGGATGATAGTTTTGGCTCGTAATCATGAACTCCATCAAAACGAGTAGCACAGTGGGGGGAAAAAAACAACAGTGCAATCAATTCTCATTTGCAAGGCTTCGGGCTCTTCCTCTCGAGCCATTCTCAGAGCTGAGCAAACTAACACCCACTGCCCTGTCCTCGTGCTATGGCATGGGTACTTTGTCCAGCCCTTGGCAGCTATTTCAGGAGCTGGAATCCAGCTTGGGATCAAAACATACTCCAGAGGGCCATACGAGTGACTCTCGAGGGCTAGGGAAGCTAGAGGAAGAGGAGAAGCAGCACTTACTTTTGGCCATGGTGCTTTTCCAAACACCCTCTGAAAGTTGTCTCAACCAGTCAAAAACTCTGGCATTGTCACTCCATTTTGAGAACAATCCAATAGGACTTAGTTGATTTAAACCAGTAATTGTTTGTAAAACTGATAATCATGATATCAAATGTGGATCAACACCTCTAAGCACAAATTACGTTCTTGGAACTAAATTAACTCTGTAACCCTTCTGCAAATGACGGGGCAAGCGCTTTCAGAAACCTTGACAGCCTCTATACTGTAAAATCAGTATTTTCCTTCAAGTAATTCCCAGTAACTCACTTTCTCTCTTTTTATGTGATAGTTCGTTAGACAATACCATTTTAATAGCAAATCTGTGACCTTCTGTCTTGAGAAAGTTCTTGTCCCATTGGAATTCATTTGCCTAGCAGGCCTAGAAACCCTGGTTAATTCATTACCATTATTTTATTATTGGAAACGCCACACCATTTAGTGTTCATTTTTTAAATGTACATGAAGAAACCTGGAAGAGTTGGAAAGGAAATAATGTGATTTGCTTTCTCAATTGAAATGGAAATGCAGAAACACAGCTACGTGGTTTAAATTGTCTTAGAAAAAAAAAAAAAAAAAAATTTATATCACAAGAAGAAACGGCTTTTTAAAAAATCTAGTATTTTTGAAACGTTACTTATTTGTATAAATCAGTGCTTGTGTACAAGAGCTCGGAAGTAAATGAGTTTGTGTAGTTGATGGCAGTCCTGAAACAGCAAGCAGTGATACAAAAGACAAAAAGCAGGTCTTGTTTTGGTGAGCATGTGTTCAGGACAAGCAGTACAGATGTAACCAACTGTCTAATGTCACTGTGTGCTTGAAAATATCATTGTACAGGAGTCCAGCCTGCACAGACTTCCAGATAATGCCAGATAAAAGACAAGAAACTCTTCTTCAAAATTACAGAAGACCAGCTCTTTCCAGAAAAGGAGACCTAAAATAAAAATACAAGAGTGAATACAAGAAAGAAGGGGACTTGAACACACTGAATAGCCTGGGAAACAAACAGTGAGAAGCACTGACGTAAGCATGCTCCTCATCTAGATATAAATTCCGTGATTAAGCCTGTGTATATGCATTTACTGCCTGTTAACTGCCCTTCTGCTGTCATCATTTTATCAGGGCTTGTAAATCACTCCCGAAGTTTCTTTCGTGCAGTTCTCCATCTCGTACTGAAGAGGTCACAACTCCGTATTCCTCAGTAAGTCCCATCCTCCTCGAGTCGCTGTGCGTTCAGAACGAATATAAGCAACAGCTGAAATAAGCTGCTGGTGATGGCCACCTTAAAATAAGCTTTCCATCCATAGACTGACGGGGAAAAAAGGGAAATACTGGTAAAACATGATAAAATATTGTGCGTGATGCTGTTGGGCATGGCAGAGTTGCTGTAGGGTGAGATGGGGTAAAGGCTCCTCATGATTAATATAAACCACGTTATTAGTAAGTATTTTAGAGCATTATTTGTACAACACAGCACAGACTATTATTTAAGCCTATGGATACTCGCAAAAACATCTCAACAACTTAAGACAAACTTCACTTTCTAAGTTTCCTTTAGTAGTTACGGGTAGAAATTCAAATGAAAAACCGCAGGACTTCAGCTCCCTACTTCAAGAACGTTGCACATGGTCTCCTATCGTTAAATGAATGTTTCTGAACTTCTTAACTTTCAGCTTTAGAAGCTTGGGAATTTGCATTTTAGGTACTTGGTTTTTACTTCCAGTGAGTAATGAGCAGCGTACCCTGTACTGTGTAACGCCCAGGAAGAAGTGAAAGTGAATTCAGAAGGGGAAATGCAGCTATTTAGTTGCATTCATGTTCTGGTCCAGAACAGTAAGACCTAAACAAGAAGCAAAAAGGACAGCACTTACAACAACAATGCTTATCAAACTCATAAGCCAAAATAAATAAATAAATAAATAAACAATTGCAAGAGCATGGAAGTTTTTAATGATATGTTCTTTGCTGCCAAAAGGAGGTAATACTTATAAAATAGTCACTAAATATCTAAATCTGCATTTTTTTACTCCAATGTCTTCCAAAGTTCAGAAGTGTGAATAACGCATCTTTTCTAAGGCTGAAAATGTTTATTGTTTCATGATTTTTATTGTCATAAACCTTTCTTTAAAAATATATATAATTCTGCTGTGTGATGGCTTTAGGAGATGTAGCTTTAGGGATCTCAAGATGCAACAACGTTCTGTGTTTCGCTGTATCCGCCTTATTTCAGTGAAGAAGCAATCTATTCTCCATCTCAGTTCTGTTAACAGCTGATTTTTTTTGTAACAGGTAAGTTTTCTCAGCAATAGAGACAAATCTTCAGATGGAACCTTAGCCCTGTCTATAAATCCTCATTACCTAAACTAAGTTAACCTGGGGGATAATAATCCTTTGTTTAACGTGCACTTATATTCTAAAAAATTATCCTGGTTTTTGGGGGGGTTAGTAACTCCGAATCGTATCGTTTAATTCCCCCCTTCCACTCTCCTAATCCCCAACACGCAGATTATTAATGTTCATAACCTTTGTCCCATTCATCACTATCACTAATAAGCTTTTTCAAAGTCTCTGCTACGCTTGCAAGAGACTGAAGTGCACAGGAAGGTCAGAATTTGGCCAAGTAATTAGAATGCAGTTAACATTTCTGTAGATAATAGACGGTCCAGACAATAATGAAACCCTTTATCATGCTCTTCCACTCCAGTGGCTAAATAGTGTTAAATATTAATAGATATGGAAAAGGAAGATTATTCACCAAAAAATGGAAGCTCTTTTATGATGCCTTGCTCCGCTTGAGTACTTATGTAGTAGCTGAGCTCACCTTCATGACGTGGGATACTTTTTTTTAGCCTTGGCCTTCCCCGCTCGCTGCTGCCCTGAACCATTCACCTGCTCCCTGAAAATGGCCCAAAACGGACGGCATACTTCCTTCACCTCCTCGAGTTTTCCTCAATGTCCAGACTCAGTTCAACATCAAAAATGAGACTGACCAAAGGAAAATGTTATCTGACTTATAACCTGCAGGTCTTGAAGAGTTTGCAATCAGCACCCACAGCAGAGTCACATCTCTTGTCCGTACCCAACACAAATGAAATTCCTGACATGTTCGGTGCTGCAAATTAACTCAAGGAGATTATCTTTGATGTTGCTCTTTATTCAGAAGTCAGACATGATAGACTACTCAAATCAAAACCCTTTGTGCATCGTTTTACGCTAATTTCCTGACTACATATCACACAGCACCACAAGCACTGCTCAGAGACCTGGAGCCCAGAGCTCCGGTGCACTTACACACATCTGAGACTTCGTGCCCCAGCCAGGACCAGAAATATCAGGGCAGGGGCTGAAGATGAAAGGCTGCTCAGTGTAGGTGCTGGCCACGTCTCATCAGACAAAAAGCATGGCTCAAATTAACTCTAGTGAGCGAAATAGCTGCACAATCATCTCTAGACATCTTTGTACCTCTTTGGAAATGACAAAAAATAGCTCGGCTTTTATTGGAAGCGTACACATCTACGGGTATGCAGAACCCCAGGAATGGCCTTAAAGCTCCTGAGCATCCAGGCTGGGCAGCCTTTCACTGACAGCACTCTTGACCTGTAACAAATTGATTTTTACCTAAACATATGTAAAATATGAAAAGCACACCCCTGGAAGATGGATAGAAGCAACCTTCTTTTCCTCATGAAGTGGCAGAACTCTATTTCAGCTGTAGTTACCGCATTTAATTTGAACCCCAAAAGCTCTTCTCCTTTTTCTGAATTTCAAAATAAGTTTGTCCTCTATTTCTCTTTATTGTCAGAAGACAGCTGCTGTAAAGCTCCACTCTTCTAAAATGAGAGGAAAGCTAGTGGGGAGGGCACTTAGCGGTATTTCTAAGCAGGCTTGCATGAGGAATGAGCCTAAAAAACATGGAGAAAGGTGGGTGGGCAGAGAAGTCATTCTTACTGGCAAGGGAACTAGAGGTGGGAATAAGGAAATACTTCGGAATGAGGAAACCTCTACTGTTCTCTGCACAGATATTTAAACTCCCATCACACTCAACAGAGGAGACAAAGAGGGTGAGCCCTTCATGAAGATCTGGGATGCCATGAGGATGATAATTATTGGCGTCTATAAACAACTGCAGGCAAAGCAGGCAAGGAAGATTCAATCCCTCTCCCTTGTCATGATAAAGCTCCTCTCTGGAGCTCGATTAAGGCATCCCAGAACAAACAACAGCTCTGTAAAGCCAGTTCAAGCCTCAAAGGCACCCTCTGAGCACAGGGAATTGCATTCCCCTGTTCTCCAGCTCTTCCACAGCATGGTTCCTTGCCAGCGGAGCATTTTATCTCTTAAGCTTCTGAGAAAATAGTATCTGAGCTGCTAAACGCGCTCATCGCCTCAGCCTGTGACAAGCAATGACAAAGGTTGCCTTAATTCAGCACACCGACTGTACCAGTGAGTATATCCAACAGCTTGTCAGGGAGGGGAGGAACGCCAGGCATCTCAGGGGGGCAGACAGATCACGTACCTCTATTAAGGTAGCTGCAGTACCATCAAGATGTTGCCAAGATGTTCCTGGGATGGCCTGGACGTTTGAATGCTGTGGAGGCTCCGGAAAAGACAGATTTCCCTGGAACTGCACAACGTGTGGCTACCTGGTAAGGTATCAAGGGATGAAGTGCTCACGGCCTTGGGCACAACCAGAGCAGATGCTGTGGCGATTAAAGGCTGCTCAACTGAGGCCTGCTTCAAACCACACCATATATACATACCTACAGGGCCACAGGGCAATAGAGGACGTAATCCTGCTATTGATGACAACGTACAAGTCAATGATCCTCCTCTAGATGGAACAGCCGGTATCCTGAAGCTGGTTTTTCTATTTTTATTATAAAAGAGGAAATCAAGAACATGAAAACTGCATGCTGCAGGATCAGACATCAAAAATCAAGATTTACTCAAGTGGAAGAAACAGGTTGGAAGAAAATGAGATCCTCAAAGCCCAGTTGCTTCGAAGTCCCCATCCAAACATGAAAATTACTTATTAGCGTGTTGTGCTAAGAACTGTGCTGAAAGGGATGGCAAGGACACCTAAAAAATGCAGAGAAATGTTACACTAAAAGGGACACAGGTGGATGAAGCCTCCTTCAGGAGGTACACACTAATTTTAAGTGCTTTAGTACAATTCCTGATGTACGGAGCTTGAAGTATTTGCTGACAAGCTTCTGGAAATGCTCAGATCCTCGTTGGACAAAGTGTATGTGGGGCAACCACTCAAAGAAAAAAAAACAAGTATTTTAACAAAAAAGTACATCAAAAGCAACCAGTATACAAGGAGAGCAGACACAGTTGGTATGTAGCACTATTTCCACGGCCAGTTTTCATTAGCAGAAAAATACCAGAGGATCTTAGGCTTTGATTAAATAACATGTGCAGAAGAAGCAAGCTATTTGATGAGATCCTGTGATTTGATGTGATTCTGTGATTCCAAAACAAGCTCCTCTCATTCCAGCAAGGAATATATAAATATATATATACACACACACATATAAATATATATAATAAGACAAAATGCAAGTCATCGCATGGTGAAGCTGCTATTGAGTTCCACTACCCAACACATCAATCTTTCCCTGGGCTAAGTTTTAACTGTGAATTTATTTAATATTGTAGTGTTTAATGTGGGGATAATAAAGCTATCTTTTTTTTTCCTGGTTTAAATTGCTGATCTGTTCATTCCTATGTTAGGCTATTTAAAGAATAGCTGTGGGTTTAGTTTTATCTTGAAATTGTAGATATTTTTGAAAACCTATGCAATGTCAGCAATGAATATCCATTAAAACACGAAAAGCTGCTATGAAGGAGAGACACAGTAGAAGCTATACCTGTTCTTTTTACGGGACAAATCCAAACAGCCAGAGCAAAGCAGCCAGAAACCACTTCCCAGCAAAGCCAAGCATACAGTCGTATTGAATCATTAAGCCGGCATAGGGCTTAAAAGGATAAATCTCGGCTTTTAAGTTCAAAACAGAATTCAACACCAACTACTGAGCCATGACCACTGCCTCTTTAACATTGTTATAAAAAGCTACCTGGCTTTTCACATTTTAAAAAGCCAGTGTCACATAAACATGCTCACAAATGGTCTAAAAATAACTTTAAGCTGCCTACCCACAAGGTCAAAGTAGAAAACGATGCTCCAAACCACAAAGAACTGAGGCTCTACAAAAAGCTTTCAGCAAAGAAAATACGATTGACAGAAGTGAAGGTGTTGCCAGCAGCTCACAGCTCTTTCTATATGGATCCTCAGCGTCAATTTATGTTGAGTTATACTCAGGCTAAAATGGTTTGAGATGTATGAAGTAACCCCAATGTACAGCTCTCACCAATGAACCACTTAACAGGTGTTCAGAGCACACTTCCTTGAACTTTAATTGAAATTAAACGCTGCTGCATGTCCTTTCTGTTCTTTATTAATTAGGTGCTAAAGGAGAATAAGGACAGACATATTTGAGATGCATGAAGGAGGCATTTTCAACAATTCAGTGTAGGCCAGCGTGCCCCATCGCTGTGGACGCAGATAACACGACCAATGTTGACCACGTGACACCAGAAACCTTGTCCATGTGGATTTTCTAGTGGTTCTTTCCCAAATCCTGGTTAACTTGCAATGCACGTGATCTGTTCTGCTACACCTCAACCCAAACTGCTACTTAGTAGGAAGCCAAACCAAATTTCACTTTCCCACAGAGAGAAGACCATGGTGACAACCAAATCAGCCTTAGCACACGACAGCCCGTACTCTCGCCTATTTCACGTTCCTCAGAGTTAAGAAGTATAATGGAAATCGCAACAATGACTGATTTCCTTGAAATTTTTTCTTGGTTTTGTCTTTGGCAGGTCTACACCCGGTAGACGATCATATCACAAGACAGAAAGCTCCTATTTGTAGCCCTTAAGGCACAGTCTTAGTCTATCAGTACCACTCTGAACACCAGCAAAGCGATTCACTGGTATGACAATTTAGGGACTTCAATGATTCCGCATCGAGTTGACTTTATCCAGCTTGCAAAAGATGAAAGATGAAAAGAGATGAAAGGAGGAAGCCAACCCTCCTCGGATATGAACCTGTGGTTTAAGGAGCGTGAATATTTCAAATCTGATGTTTCAGGTGTTCTCCCAGCACGTCCAGTTACACTTCTTTTTCTTCCTGTGCTTTTCTTAAATATTAATGTTTTCCCTAGAAATTGGTGCAGAAGGTATTTGATTATCGAAGGAGGAAGGCATCGGCTGCAACAAAGCCCTAAGAAATGCTGCAGCCTGTCAAAGGTGATGAGCGCCTCTGATTATTCTTTGCTGCATTCCCTGGGGTCAGCATTTCATTAAATAGCAATGCTCTCCTTTAAAAATAGATTTACCACCACGGCGTCCTGAGGTCCTTTCATGTTTTTAGCTCAAACTATGAGCAGAAAGCCTACTTTCCTCAACAGTTCTGTTAGATTTTCAGTTTCATTTTTACTGATCAGATTTATTCAGTTTGGGTAATACAAGCTAAAACAAGTCATGAGCACCAACATGGCTTCTTTCTCTCTGTTTTAAGAATCTCCTTTCAAGTGGACAGATGAATGGCTTCCTGGGAGAAATTATGAAACGCAGTGAGAATTACGTATTAAATTAAATGAGAGCAACTTGGCTGGTACATCCTTAAAGAAAGACAATGCAGTCAGACATCGATGCATGTCAAAATAAATTCATTTTTTTTGCTGTACAGTAACAAAATTCTTCCAGCACATTTCAGTTCAGAAAGCGTCTGCAGCACCCACCCAGTAACACCTGATACAAATATTACTTTTTCATTACCGATTAGGATAGTGTTTCAAGAAAAATGCCTGACTCTTTATTAAAAATATGAAAATTCATATACTTACGTGGGTGGAAATCTTAACAAAATACTGAAAAGAGCAAATACACTTACAAATAAATCTACCCTCTTGATGCAATAGAGAGAAATGGCTTCTGCTCTGTAGAATACTTATCTAATTAGGGACAAGAGCAAGAAAGCTGAACTGATTTACTGCTAACCCAAACTCAGAAAGAAACTCTTTCCACAAGATGTCAAATTTCCATCTGTTTTCTTCATCGGGAGAAGACTCATCAAACATCAGGTGAGATCAAAGAGATGCTACCAGGAGTCAGGACAGAGGAAAAATTTAAACACTGTTGTCTCTGAGAAGAAAATGTAAGTTGCAGCACCCCGCAGACGAGCTTTAAAGCACTTCCCAACTGCAGCTGAATTACCTATACAGAAAACATTGTCAGAATTCCCCGGCGCTTCCTGCAAGTCAAGATGTTCTTCTAAGTTGGGAATTTTAACTGAAATGTGAATAACTCCTGCAAATAGTCTTGAGATTGTCTCTCATCGCATTCTTGGTAAGGAGATACTCAGTCATGTTCTAATGAGAGGCTCTTAAAAGCATGATATCTATAACTAGAGCTGTAACAGTCCTATAAAAAGTAAGTTCTGTATCAAGGACTAAGGAAAAATAAAAAGGAATGAGGTTTGAGCTGGTATCTCAAATCAACAAAATGATTTTTCATTTTTTCTTTGAAAACAGGCACCAAACAAAAGGAAACTACATTGCAAAAAGTGCAGTATTTTGTATTCCTTCTCTAATGTAAATACAGTGGGCTTTTGAAATTAAGACCACAAATTAAATGGCATTACTATTTCCCAAGATGCAAAAATGTGTTCTTCTGTGGATCCACTGCATCCTACGTGCATGGAGAAAATCCTTAAGCAACAGGTTCAGTTTAAACTCCTACAGGAAAAAAAAAATACTATTAAGCAGATATGAACATTATTCTTTTCTTTAGTCTAATTAAAATTTATTGCTGGAAAAATTCTCCAGGGGCATGCAGTCCAGCTTCAAGCTGCAAAAAGCAGTCCATCAGGTAAGGGAAAGTCATGCCCCAGAAGAGGAATAACCCAAGCACCAGCAGGGGCTGGAGCTGGCTGGCAGGCAGCTTTGCAGAAAAGGCACTGGGGTCCTGGTGGAGCAGTTGCACGTGAGCCAGAAGGATGTTCTTGCAGAGAAGGAGGCCAAGAGAAGCTCTGTAGTTGGTAAAATTGGGTGAATTTGGTGAAGTAGGACCAGCAGGTGGAGAGGGGTGATCCTTCCCCTCTGCTCAGCACCGGTCAGGCACATGGAGAGTGCTGGGACCAGTCACAGGCTCTCCAAAGCAAGAGAGACCTGGGCACAATGGGGAGAGCCCAGTGCAAGGCCACGAGGATGATTAAGGAATGGGACTATCGTGTGAGGAGAGGCTGAGAGAGCTGGAACTGCTCAGCCTGGCGAAGAGAAAGCTCAGGGGGATCTTACCATGTGCCTGAATAGCTGAGTGTAGGGAGCGAAGGTGGAGCCAGGCTCTTCTCAGGGGCATCCTGTGACAAGTCGAGAGGTAACAGAGAAAATCCAGCTAACATAGCAGAAGCCTTTTTTTACCGTGAGGGTGGTCAAACAGCAGAACAGGCTGTTAGAGAGCCTGTGCAGTCTGTGCAGCGTGTGATGATGTGCATGGTTCTGCAAACTTGTTCATAAACTTATCTAATTCTGTCTTCAGGCTATTTAGGAAGACTGAAAGGGCAAAGAGCCTGTCTGAGGGCTATTCCAGAATGTCAGTCCTCTAATAGTTCCTGCTTCCAGGTTGGGCTTACTAATAAAGAATTAGAAAGCAAGGGGAAAAAAATGTCAATTGATAATAAAAAAAAAATATTCTCAAACATCAGTGGCTGAAAAACACCGGCCAAAACATTGCTCTGCAGAAATAAGTATTTATGTCACATGCAGAAGAAGAGCATTGCTGCTTATCAGGTGAAGTTACGCAGAGCTGGGGTGGTTTGTTTTTGTTTGTTTGTTTTTTATATATTTAGTACTTGAAAGATCGCTTGCGCAAGGCATAGTTAGCTCAGAAAACACGTTCACGCACCGGAGGAGAACTGTACACAAGAAGCTGGGGGATCATCTGCTCATTATCTCTGCCCGCACAAAAACTGGAAGTTCCCTCGTACAGGCGTTTCGTAGCGTTGCTTCAACTCATTTGGAAATCTCCAACCTTTGGTTATCAACTTCCACAGAAAATAATGTCCGAAGGGAGGGAGGGAAAAAAGGCAAAACCTTGTTTTGCTTCAGAAATTTGTTGATTTGAGGTGGGAGGGGTTTAAGCAGAAGTGGGAGAAGGAATGTAGATGGGAATAAGTGAGACAGAGAAGGGGAGCAAGACGTTTAAGAGAAGCCAGTAGGGATTTTATAATGCTGGCCTTTACACATGGCTACACATGCACCCCGGAGCCATACGGGGCAGACGTAACACACATGCAAGGTGAACACCTGAAGACGTGCCCTCGGTCTGTGTGAGGGACATGGGCTGCACAACTCAGCACTTCAACACCCAGGGACACACAAACAGGTAACATGAAGACAAGTTTTGCTTAAGGTTGCCCATTTACTCAATGACTTTCTGTAGCGACGTTAAATGGTATTTACAGAGCACATCATGGCGAAGAAACCAGTGGGAATCTCCTAAGTGCTCGTATCACACGAGGAGGGGGAGGGAATGGTTCAGAGACACGGCTGAAACTAACCGGAATACAGCAAGATAGCTCGGCTGAAACACGCACCATTAAACTTCAGATAGATGAAGAATTTGCTGTAACTAAAAGTCCTATGACCTTCTCAAATAAAAAAAGACTCGAAGTTAGTGCATCCAAGCTCGGCATCATTTATCTTCTGGGAGCATCTCGAATCACTAAGACTCAGGCACGGTCCCGCACTGGGGCTCAGGGATGACTTTTTGCTTGATTCAGAAAAAAAATGTATCTTGAATTATTCCCTCAACTTTCTCCTTACCATGCAACTGATCACCATGCAGTGCTTATAAGACACTTAAATAAACTTGAAATAATACCTTGTGTGTCATATCCATTCATTCTGCATTAACAGACAGCTCTCCACCATCAGAATCATAAAGCTTCTCATTCTCATGTTCTCTTTTTGAGACCTAAGCACATACCTTACTCTAGCAACACAAAAATATTGACAACAATCACTGCGTTTGCCACAGTTTCACAGATTCTCAGCGAAATTCAAAGTCTCCAGCTATAGAGCTTGTCCTGATAATGCTTCATGACATAACAGCAACTATTCGAGATTCTATTATTATGGAAACGATACAAATTTCAGGATGACATTAAATGGTTGTACATCTTCTTTAAAAAAATAGACCGTTTCTCAATTTTTACACTTCTTGTTTCCATTAACTCCACTTCTCTTCATGCAACTTTCCTCGGTTTGAAACATTTCAAAGATTAGTCATAAAAGCAGATTTTTTAATGCGCCCATCTGTTCATCGGTACTCCCAGCACTTAAATCAGATGAAGATGTGCATGTTATGTTACCTGATGCTCCTTGTCCATCTCCTCCTACACCCACGTGTATCAAAGAAGCCCTGGGGCTCCTTCCACAGCTCCTGCTGGATTACCAGGCCAAAAGAACTTCATTAACACGCTCCCGACAAACCAGCAGCATCTTGAAGAGACTCCACAATAACCCAAAAGAGTCTGTACCGGTTTGAAGAGGCTTGAAGAGTCTAAGTAATGTCACAGTAATTAATTAGAGTCCTGCCTTTGCCACGGCCACCACGTCCCTGACCTGTCACATTATTGCTTTTATCTCAAAGGCACTGTGTTATGTATTAATAAGTGTTCTGCGATGTAAATGCCTAAAATCATACAAATAAGGAGCAAATTAGCAAAATGAAACAATTTTCTAAGGTTACGCCGATATTCTCAAAACAAGTTATTTTAAAATTCATTACTGCTAGCGAACGTAAGCAGAAAACACAGAACTAATGACAGGCCTCGCACCCCAAACATTAAATCACTATAATTCAGCTCATTTGGGAATTTATTATTATTTATATCCAGTAACTTTTAGTTCTTTCACTTTCATTTTATTATCTAGGGGAAAAAAAGTTTGAAACCTGTGCTACAGCTCTCCATCATAATCAACCTCTATCTGGCTTATGACTACTTAATTCCTTATTGATTCTTTTTTTAATCATACCCAAAGTGAACCTGATTCTTCGCCCTCTGAAGACAAAGCCGAAGACAAATACCCAAATTTGCTGAGCAGCATAATAAGACCAGCATGCCGTATAGACAGCAGCCCCTGTAAGAGCAAACCTTTCCTTTACCTTGACAGATGCAATTCAAAATGGGGCACGGCGTGAAATCAAAATATTGAAACTGTCAAATATAATCTCTCTTCTGGCACGCCATGCAAAATTGGACCTTTATTTTATAGACAAGAAAGCTGTTTTATTGCTTTAGCAGCCCAAGGTCTTGGAGATGACTCAGATTTACCCCGAGGAACACACAGTCTGAGGAAGCAGACAAACACAAACCGCATAGACAAAGGCCGGTCTGCTAGCGGGTGTCAGAGGGGCATCTGCAGCCGGGAGAGACTGGGTTTACTATTGAGAACTGGAGAGGATGTGAGCATAATTCTCCTCTTGGTTCTCTTCCTTACCAACACGCAATATGAAATCAGAGTCTTAGGGTTTTATACACAAAGATTAACTCTTCTCTTCTGAATCCTCCACTGCTCCGATACCTTCTAGCTGTTCCACCAGCACTAACCTCGTTTCATAGCCTTCTTTTCCCACCTTCTCAACTTCTTTTCCTTCTTTCTCTCGTTTTCCTCTCTAGTTTATTACATTCTTTCCTCACAATGCATTTTTTGCAGCTTAAGAAATCCCTGCTCTTTATACTCTCTGTCCCCAAACACAACCTCTATGCCTGAATCTGAAATCACCGAATGTTATCTAAACTTATTATTTCAAATTCATTGCCTTCGATCAGTTTTTGATGCTCTCCAACCTAATCCCCGCTTCTTCCATTTCACAGTCTTAACAAGGATTACAAATACCTCATCAAGATCAAATCTGTACGGCCACATCATTAGCGTCTCTCATACTTGTGCTGCGTTTGACCCAGCTGACACTTGCTCCTTTTTATTTGCATTGCAATCAAGAGAACCGGGCTTAATTCCTATTAGAAAATGCCCAATTTGTGGCATCTTGTCATGCTTTTGCCTGGTTTGTTTGGCTCCAGTTCCAGTTCCCACTTCTGATCAGCCACCCTCTGTTCTTGCTCTTGTCACAAACCTCCAGCATGAACCTCCCGGGCTCCTGTCTTCAGCTCCCCTTCTGGTCACCCCCACCCTCTGTTCCCAAGCCTGCAGACCATTTCACTTCTCTTTTTTCTACACATCAGGCCCAGCAGCCCTGAACCCCCTTCTGGATCAGGCACTTGCTTAATCTCAGCTTTCTACTGGGCTGAAAAATTGGTTTTAATCTACCTTTAATCTGTCACCCAGATACAATACCCCAGAGATGCCACTGGCTGCTTAGGATTTCCTAAAATAGGCCATTACTCACCCGCTAGCCAAAAGCAGTTCTGTCCTATCTTCGCCTACCTGGCTGGTACAAAAGCAGCTGGGTGACAGCTGAGGCTCCAGTACTGCTTGTCAGAGAACTTGGGCTGAGCACATCGCTGCTTTTGTGTCTTGTGCATGTTGCTGCTCTTCTCCAAAACTGCTTCTGAAAGTCTTGTTTCTCCTAGTTCCTACCGTTTGCTTCATTAGCATGTTCTGCACATCATTCAAAACCTTTCCAAGTTTGCTACCACCAGTAACACAACAAATACGGGTTCAGAAACCTGTTGGGCGTTTCTGAATTAAAGCAAGCAAAAACAACAAAAAAAGCACACTGAAATATGCATAATGGTGCTTTAAAAACCTGAAAACAGCACGAGAATACTGTCATAACATGTATTGTTTACTTCAAATGATTTTAACACCCTGTAATGATTATTTTTGTGTTAAATCATTACATCCCTGTAAATATATTAGACACTACACTTAGACGTGAAGAGGTTTGCTTTGTATGACCTGAACCAGGTGTGAAAAACGACGAAATTGGAAGTGATCAGCTCTCAGCATGCTTTGCAGTCTAGATTCAGAAAAACTGATTCACTCTTAGTCTATAATGCCGTGAATTTTCAACCGCAGAATTGTAACTATGTGCTTTTTCATTGCATTAATGTTGTTGATGGTACACCAAGAGAGCAACTACGACACGCCACAGGCAGCCCACATGGGGTCCGCAAGGCATCGCTGGTCCCTTGGTAGGTTTGCCATTTACTGCAAGTTTGGGGAGCCTAAATGAAAGTCAAACATGCTTCAGTCTAACTGTTCAGCTAGCTCAGCAGAGTAAGAGCTGGTAATAGAAAGCTTCAACTTTTCCTCAGCGCATGCACTGTGTTCCTCTAAATGCTATTGAAGCATTTTCCTTCAGGCTTCAGTTAGCCACAGGATATTGGCTAACCCAGCTTTTAATTGGACCTGACCTGGTCGTTTCTGTCAGACATGCAGGAGAGGTGCCAAGGCTGAATCTTTCACCAAAAGACAGCACGGAGATCCGGACTGCAGAGCCTCTTCCTCTACTGAACATGAAGGGAGATGTCAGCACACATTAAATTCCTGAAGGTTCCCAAGCATACTGCTACTGGGGGGATCTTACACGGCTAAGAGTTGACAAAAATTACATTTTATCTTTTTCCCTTTTATTTTTCATTATACGTGCCATCATTTTAACTTAAGTACAATGCAGAATACCTGGTTGGGCTCAATTTTCTAATGTTAAGAAGAGAATCCCACGTCCCTGGAATAATTCCTACAGCTTCTACCATTTTGCTTATGAACCTTTCCACACTACTCCACATGCAAGTAAGGATAAAGTGCAAGAGAAGTTTTATTTCTACTGTGTCTTAATGTCTGAAATTCATTTAATTCATTCATCAGATGTCATGCAGTTTCTACCTCTCCATCTGAATGGTCTTAAAATAACCAAGAGGTTCCAAATCAAGAAAAAACTATTTTTAAACTTACAAAGAAGATTAAATATTAAGATTTTAAAATATTAAAGCCTGCCTCTTGTTCCCTCAAGTCAAATGTATCTTAAGCAAAACCTGTGTTATATCGTAGAGATTGGGCAAAGCATCAGGGTCTCACCTCTAATACTGTAACCTGAAACAAACTGAATGAGTTTAAGCATAATTAATGAGTTTAAGTCAGCAGGTTTAATAACATGCTAGTAATACTGCTGTCACTGCTCAGGTATTTGTAACAAACAGCTGCAAAACCTTTACACACATACTCTTTTGATGAACTTACGATGTATAGAACTCAGTCTTCCAAGAAAATCAAATGTGTGACCTACTCAGAGACCCCCACACAATGCCACGCATGACTGAAACGAGCTGAGGTTGTCAGGAAGTCACATCTGGCAAGCATTAATTATCAGGATCCTTATCTTGATAGATGTGGGAGAAAAACAGGGTTGCCACCTGTTGGAAAAGCAGCCAACCAACCACTTTATATACTGATATACACGTATCAACTAGGTACAACTGTGAAACTCTTGCTGTTGCCTACGCTCAAGAACATGGATGGACTCATTTTCAGACTGTATGTAGGGCTGAAATAAAGCAAACTAGTTGCACAAGTGCCTCTGCTTCAGAATGGGTACTCAGAATTGGTCACTCCAGTACTGTGTAATGTTTAGGTATTATTTTACCACCACTAAAGGCAAATATACCTCTAATGCTCGCATTTCCTCTAGTATCCTGACCTTAAGGCTTAGCAGTAAGTTGGAGGCAACACATACCTTCTAGTAAACAAGGCATTCTTAAAAAGCTGTTACCTTCTTTGAGATCCATGTACTTTACTCTTGATCAGCATCTATTGAGTCTTCATGCATGAGCAGATGGACACAAGCTATTTGTAATTTGTCTTCAACAAAACCAAACAAAGTATTTTTCCTGATGAAGGGGGTACGAAACAATTTAAATCCAAACCATATTTTGTTCTAACAGTACTGAGGCAGGAAAGATATCTCCTAGAATTTAAAGAGTTTAAACCCTAATAACTTTTAGTCTCACAGATCCTACATCAATCGTAAGCACAGCCACTACCTGAAAATTACAAATGTACACATGGTTAATAAATTAAGCTCTCAGTTACAAACCTCTAATTAGTTTCTCATTACCGGATAGCATTAAAAAAAAATCTGAACTGAACAATTAACTTCTGATTTTTTTCTCCTATTTCTCTTGTGAAGGCAGGCTGAGGGAGTTGGGGTTGTTCAGCCTGGAGAAGAGAAGGCTCCAGGGAGACCTTACAGCAGCCTGCCAGTACCTCAGTGGGGCCTACAGGAAGGCTGGGGAGGGATTCTTCATCAGGGTTTAGGGATAGGACAAGGAGGAATTGACTTTAAACTAAAGAGCAGATTTAGATTAGATATAAGGAAGAAATTCTTCACTCAGAAGGTTGTGGGGCACTGGCATAGGCTGCCCAGAGAAGCTGTGGATGCCCCATCCCTGGAGGTGCTCAAGGCCAGGCTGGATGGGGCCTTGGGCAACCTGGGCTAGTGGGAGGTGTCCCTGCCCATGGCAGGGGGTTGGTATTAGGTGATTTTTAAGGCCTCTTCCAACCCAAACCACTCTGCGATTCTATGATTTTCCAGCATACCTCCAAGTGACACACACATTAGCTACAAATCATCGAGCTACAGATCTCTTGACAGGTCAGATCTGAACAGAATGGATTAAGGAGAATTGCACGAGATGCCAATACAAATTTTGAGAAAACCTGATCACAATGAAAATTTCCCATTAGACGATCAAAACCAGGAAAATGTCTTTGCTAGCATGAAGAAGACCCATGACTAAGATGAATGTCGTGATAAAAGCAAAGGAAATGCTGATTTTCTGGATCTGGGCAGGAAGTCTGGCTAGATTTCATATGCCATCAGCACAGCTAGCAAAGCTTTAAAAGTGATGGAGGAGAACAGCTTAAAGACACTGAATATCATATTGGAAATATTTTTCTACTTTCTGAAGGGGAAAAAAAAATAAAATCTACCAAACAAAATAAATCCTTTTCAAAATAGTTTTTAAGAAGAGAGAGTTGAAAAATAAGGGACAAGTCAATAGGTCGGACCACAGATGGGCAGGTTCTGGACTCTGAAAGATACAGACAAACTGGGGTGAGTCCAGCACGGAGCTACTAAGATGGTTAAGGGGCCGAAGCATCATTCATATGAAGGAAGGGCTGAGGAAGCTGGGACTGTTCTGCCTGGAGAAGAGGAGGTTCAGGTAGGATCTCATGAACATGTATAAATACATGATAAAACGAAAAGAAGATGAGGAAGGCAGACTCCTCCGACTAGTGCCCAGTAACAGGACGAGGCACTGGACATATTACAAAACACGAAATTCCATCTGAACGTGAGAAAACATTCCCCTCCCTCCCCCAAGTTTGAGGATGACCAAGCACTGGAACAGGTTAACCAGGGAGGTCGTATCATCTTCATCCTCAAAGATATTCAAAAGCCAACTAGAAACGATCCTGGGCACCTGTTTCAGGTGGCCCTCCTTGAGCAGAAGGGTTGGACTCCAGGAGGGTTGGACTAGCTGATCTCAGAAGATCCCTTCCAACCCAGAGGATCCTGTGATTCCATGAAAAGATATTTCATTACAATTTCTGATGGAGCAATTGCATCCAAGCCAAAATGGTCTGAAATGAATTTCTGCATTATTTGAGCCATTTCTATTGTCATTAATAACACAAAGAAAAAAAATTGAAGGGCTCAAGCTGTCATGAGATGATGATTTATATTTTAATGCATGAAGATAAAATTTAATGTCACTTCAAACAAATTATTTTTGGTGGCAGATTTTATTGGACCATTACCCTCCATGAGCTGTCACAAACCTCTTACGGTGAATCACTCATAAATTGGATTCGGATGGCAAGAAGGCAGAGAAATGTGTTAACTGCATGAGTAATCCACTCAGCTTCTAAGTCCACTTAGTTACCTGGAACTTAGACTTCATACACTCTGCAAGGCAGGTTTTGAAAAAAGCATACACTTAATTAAATACTTTAAAACTTAAATTTCTTTAAAAACCAGGCACACGATTAAGCTCCATTGAAACTCACTGTTACCTTAGGCTTTTCTTCACTACGTTCAGTACGTCATCTTGTCAAAAATTTGGTTCATGTTCTAGTAAAAAGCAGTCTCATGAGGTTTTTGCTCTAGCCCAGTCTTCTGTTGTGGTATCGCAAAGAACTTTTGCTAAACATCTCTCCCCCTACATCCAAACTCCAAGACCATTTTGTATGTACACTGGTTAAGGTACCTACTTGGTCGAGAAAAAAGCAGTACTTTCAAAACTGTGCCACGTACCTGGAACCAGTCCAGATTCTACTACAGGCAGCTTTTTGTTTCTCTCATTTCCTGCTTTTCTGTGGTATTCCAGAAGTCACTGACTGTGATCTTAGGATGAAATAGTATTTTATGAAGAAGAAAAAGAGAAGAAACACGTCCCTGGAGGTATTCAAAGCCAGGCTGGATGGGTCCTTGGGCAACCTGGGCTGGTGGAAGGTGTCCCTGCCCATGGCAGAGGGTTGGAACTGGATGGTCTTTAAGGCCCTTCCAACCCAAACCATTCTACCATTCTGTGATTCAAAATTCAATAAAATATTCTACCACAGGATCAGAATATATTTTATAGTCCCCCCCTGTAATAATGAAAAATCTAGGCTGTACTAGATACATGCGGTATGCCAAAGTGAAAGATCTGAGAACACATGCACTGCTGCAACTTAAATTAATATTTTTCTTTTTTTTTTTTTTTGCGTAATTCTGTCTTATTCCTTAATCTTTTGTAATTCCTGCTGTAACAAGTGTAAATCTTAATTACTGATGAGAATCACTCTGTGTCGGGGAGAACACATGCATAGGAAAAAGACAGCCCATTGTCAATGAATTTATAAACAACACAAAGATACAAAATTGCTGGGTAGAACCGAGAAGAGATGGAACAACAATTATGGTTAATGGTCAACACAATAGAGAAGTCAACACGGGAAGAAAAACTCTTCAGTAGGTGTTCAGCTAGAAATTCAATTACGTGGCAAATGAGTGTAATTTGCTATATAAAATTTAGGTTTAGATGCCTCAAAATCTTGAGACATTATAACAGCATTTGAATGCTGTTTTCTTCCCTCCGTATTTAATTTTAGATTTCCAGTGGGGCTCTGGCATTTTCAGGGCTGACCACATGAGAGGGGAAAAAAAATGTCTTTACCACTGTTGTAATTTCCTACGTGACTGTAAATCGTAATTTACATTTCAGCCCACTAGTGCTGGTGTATTTCATATCAAAAAGTTCTGAAAATCTTCAAGCTGCTCCTTATACGCCCCAGCTCTCGGAATCGCTGCGTACACATATTCAGGTACACATCAGATGCTCAGCTGCTGCCAGGGCACTTCAGCACTGAAAGGCAACGGCTACGGCAAACCCAGAGAGGCAGATTGTGTTTCTGCTCTTGGCACTTTCCTGCTGAGTGACAGCCAGAGAAACGCTTACTACTCCGTCTCTCGGGCCCCAGATCACAACACACACCTCTTTTGTAACGTACTTTAGCATATGGATAAAAAAAAAACCATGCGAGACAGACTTTGTTACTCCAGTTCACTACCTGTTACGTTGAATGAATGAAGTTTCCGAAAACGAGCAAATACCAGCTCAGAAGTCTGTTCGGTCATACCTAGCAAAGAACAAAGGAAAATCTAGAAAGTTCAACAGCGTTAGGAATTGTAGCACCAAATACCAAGGAGAACGAGGTTTGCTTTCCACCCTCTCCTTCAAGCTGAAGGAGGAAAACTACAAAAACTGAAAGTCAATGCCAGTCTTCTAGAGCTTTCCACTTTGCTTTTATATTGAACAAGAAGCTTCTGGTCAAAGTTATACATCACAAAAAGCAATACTGAATGAAACATACCCCTGCATAGCCCTTGATGAGGTACATAATTCCCAAATGTCCTTTCATTTCCTTCAGATTTCCACGGGGACTTTACTAGCTCTTGTAGCAAATTCCCATTCCCAGGCATGAATTTATGGTCCTTGTAAATTTGTTGACAAAACATGGAAAGAGAACTTTCTAAAAAGTTCCAAAGTTTCTAAATACTGGACATATTTCTGGGTTTCAAGGCAATTAAATGCACTACTCTTAATGTTTCAGAAATAATCAATAGTAAACACACATTTCTAACTTCTACATTTCTAACTCTTTATAAGTTTGCTGTGCCCTAAGCTGAAATTCTGGTCTACTTGAGTACTGATATGTATTAACAGCAGAAAGCTGTGTTTAAAGGCTGGGCAGATTTAAGCACATTTCTCTTTCTCGTATGGCTGGAAAGAAAGCAGGCAGTGAAATGACTGCTGCCTGAACCTCTGGGTGAACTCTGCCCCAGAAATTGGTCGGGTGTAAAAGTGGGCTGAATGTGCATCCGTCTCCTTCACCCTACTGATGGGTTTAGAATCCTCTGCCCCTCCCCTCCCCTTCCTCTAATGCCACGGTGTGATCAACTCCTGTCATGTTGTCTTCTTTACGGCCACGTTTGTGTATCTTATCACAGCTGTGATCACATTTCTCGCCGATCAGCAGAATTGGACTATTCTTTCCACACTGTAAAAAGTCACGGTGCTTGACAGCCCCCCTATTTTACCTACAGCTTTTCTCCTCTGATGCTCCGCACCCGTTAAATGAATACTCGGGGACTGCTCATCAAGTCACTGCTTTGCTGTCTCAATACCGAGCCTGGAAAATGTAACTGAAGTCAATCACAGAATTAAATTTGAGAGTACTTAGCCATTGGAAACGTTGTAGCAGTAGTCTTCTAAAACACACACAGGAAATTGAACGATGATATCATCAGTCTATGTTTAACTTGTAATTCAACCTGCTGTAGCAGCATACGCCAGGTAACTGCGTTCATACTAATATAGGACCTGTCCCAGGTGCCAATATAGCACAAGGCTAATTCCCCTTATTGGGCTATCTTCTGTTTATTGGAGTCTTACTTTAAATTAGCTTTTCAGCTCTTCAGGATATGGCTTACTTCCTTGGATTTCTGCTTGTAGTAATAGCTGGTCATAAACAACATGACTAATATTTGGTGATAAACAATACAAGCAGCCTGCGTGAACCAAAACCCTATTTCAAGAGCACCTGGATTATTTTATATCAAACCATTTGAAGGACAAAACAGGTAACGTTTGATTTCCCACTTCAAGTTGTGATTTAGATTTTTCTGACCAAGCACTGAAGACCAAAACCCGGAGTCTGGCTGCCAATTAGCCCTGCCCTGCGCAGCGTTTCCTCACCTGCAGCCCTTCTGCCCATTCATTCCATTTAGGATGCGTAACTGAAACACACGGGGAGGCAACAAGTTAAAAATAGCAGGGAGGAAAAAAAAAGAAAGAAAAAAAAAAAAAGAAAAGCCAATTAGTAAGAAGTGCCACAATAACCTTTGTCAGGATAAATTTAATGTATAGGGCTCAAAGATAGTTCCTATGGCAACCAGAGGCACTTGCAAGGTACCATTAATGAGAAATGCAGTATCTGTCACACAAGGAACTAGATGCAGCAGCAGCCTGGCAGGCTATTTAAAGGCACTGTTTTCCTCCCTGCCCCCTTTTCTTCAAAGAGCAGCAGGAAAATAAACTACTACTCAAGTAGCTTTATTATGTGTAATTTCCTAATTTTGTATTCCCTCACCACTCCTCCAGTCGCCGAACTGTGACGACCTCAATGTAAGCTTTATTCAACCTGAACAGATTGCCTTTACAGCCGTAACCCACATTGTGCCTACTTTTTGCAAACTAAACTTTGCTCGCAACGTGCACAAAGCAGCAAGATGTGAAACGCTTGGCCCAGGTACCCCAAAGCTACAGTCGCAGGCCTTACAATTAAAAAATATGGTTTTGTTGTCTGCAAGAGACAGGCATTGTGGAACTGAGACACACGTGCATTACAAGCTGCCTGCTTTGATAAGTGTTCATCTGTTATTTTTACAGAACATCGTTGGAAATTATTTCTGATGTAGTTTTGGTATTTTCTCCACATGCACACGAACAAGGATTCGGTGTGAGCAGCTTTAAAAGCAGAGGTTTCTCTATTTTATACACCAAGTCCACTTCACTTCCACTTCTAGGATGTATGAAAAACGATCACAAACGTGGACTGTTGCTGCCACCCCATATTTCCTTTTCCAAGACAAGCCCCCGTTAGCTTGGCACTGTAACACCCACAGAATAATACAGTTCATATCAGGGCCTTAAAACGTAACAAATCATCCTAACAGTTTGTTTTCCAGGAGTGTGAGAAGTACCAAAGTGCGTGCAGCCACAACTCCTAGATTTAGCATGGCTAACGCCAGGACTGGATGGAAAGGCTTGTTCTAATATACTACCATTCTCAAAGCCTGGGCCAGCTGGAAGAGGTATTTCAGCCATGCCAGGATCACAGGGATAAAGCTGGTTTACATAAACTGTCCTTCACTGCTCGTACCCCCACTCTCAATGCAGGTATGTTCCCTGAAACCTCGCTCTGTACACTATTTGTAGTTTCTCCTCGATCCAGTCTGGTTTTGTTCACACCAACCTGAAGCATCCTACTAAAAGGATCTTCTCTCAGAGCTCAGAAAGTGCTGTGAATTATCATTACCATCATAATTATCGTTATCAAACTGGACTTGATCGTTTACCAATCCCAAACAGGCAGCTTTCATTTTAAACATTTTGAATTAAATACTAAAACCTTTCTCCAAGTAATAAATCTCCTAAAATTAAGCACTCAGGAACACGATCAAAGGCGGTTTGGGATTCAGATAGGTTAAACGTGGCCCTGCCAAGCTTTTGCACTGGCATGAGCAGGTGTTAGACCTCCTTGAAGCTGCTCAAGCTCTGCTAACTCGCTGGGAGATGTACAACTCATCGACACCTTTCTGATATAAAAGATAAGGCTGACAACAGAGGTTCTCTGGTGCCTGTAAACCTGGAAGGAAACTTCGGTGATCAGCCGAGATGCTGGGGCCTCGTTAATCAAAGGGAAAGATTTCAGCTGAGCTGCATCCATGGCCAGGATTTTATAACACGTGCTTCTCGGCGACTATCAGCAGAATTATTATTCTGCCACGTGCTCCATGGAGTTGACATACATTGCAATTGGAACTGAAAAACAAATGGCCAAAGAATAAACATTTCAGAAAAAAAAAAAAAAAAAAAAAAAAAACAGAGATGGTCTGGAAAACTGCTAAGCTGAAACAATTTAGAGAGAGAAAAAAAACTTCCCCTTGCAAACAATGACTCAGTAGATGCTTTCCAAAACCAAATTAGTTCCTGAAGACTGACATGGAGGAAAAATGATTTTAATTGTATTTTAATTGTGGCATGCAGCCAAACTAAACCGCTGGTCAAACTCTATTCTCTTCTGGGTGTATCTAGTTTCAAGCCATACTTGAATTTATCCAAACTGCAATTTTTGGTGTATCTAGTTTCAAGACATACTTGAATTTATCCAAACTGCAATTTTTAGTTTTGTCATTAACTTGTAATACTCTCAACTGATCCCCAAAAAAATGTTAAAGGTTGCCGTTCCTGCCTGTCCACTGCTTTTCCCCTCTCACTGAAAAGACAAGGCTTGTGAACAGCTGACTGGCAACAGCACATTTCATGGCAAAGGTGACTCTGAAAGGAGAGAACAGACAACCGGGGACCAGAAGTAACTTAGAATATTTGAAAAATCTGAAAGCATATCAACCATCAGTGGGAAAAATCTCTATTCCCTCCCCAGATAATCTCGTATAAATACGCTCCAACCTACTCCCAGCTCCTCTCCTTAAAGCTGCACTTCAGCAGTGCAAATCTGGAATCAGCTGCATGTGGCAGGATGCTCCAGAGACGTTCAGAGGAGAAACCAGGAAAAGATCTGGTGACACTGCAAAACCTTCACCAAGAAGTAAATAATTCAGTTTGTGAAAGTAAGAATAATTAAACCAGTTTCCACTTAACCACCTTACCAATAGCAACAGCAGACAGAAAAACCTCAATCCCATAATTGTAAAAAAATAAAAATGAAAGAAAAATTACCGATCATTTCAGGCTATTGAACTTGAATTAAGTTTTATAATTAATTCTTCCATTTCTGACGTGTGCCAGCTTGCTTTGTTTTTTATTTTGTTCTCAAGTCTAATAGCATCGACACTTCTCTATGCTCTTCCTCCCATGCTACCTGGCAAAGGACTTGGTACTTTAAATTCAGGGAACTTTCTCAGATGTGCTCCTCTGCTGCGTGGATGATGGAGGTCCCAACCCAAGGAACGACCAGGTTAATCCACGTAAATGTACTCGGCACCCTGAGATCCCCGTGGGACGGTGTGTAATTTCCACCCATTTTAATTCACTAATTTTAAACAGCAACTATTAAGATGCCAATAGCGGAGGCATCAGTAGAACAGAAAGCAAGCGGTATTAAATGTCAGAACAGACTATAAGAAGAGGCATTGATAAAGAACAGCATGAATATTTAGTTTAAACTCTTGGACTGGACATTCCTGTTTTATAAACCCAACATTTAGGTACATTAAAGGTTTGCATTTCTAAATCTCAGAAGCATGTTAGAGTCTAACAAGGAAAACAGAATTTCAAGAAGACAATCATCAGCATGCAGTCTCAGAATACGGTACAGTATTGCAGAATGTAGAAAACAAGGTCAAATTACACACAATGAATGCTTTCAGCCATGTTTCTTTTCAAATTAATAACAGCTGGCCTAGAGTAAAATTCAATTTTCAGAACGAATTACAATTTTTAGAAAGTTTAATCTTTCCAAAGTATGAAACGAAGCTGCTGAATTGCTTTTATACTTTGATTTAACGACGATGCGATAATTCTTCTTAAAACTGGAAGGATTATAAACTTTAAAGGAAGGAACCACAAAATACAGTACGGTTCACTGTTTGTCAACCCCCAAGAAAAATTTCTATTCCAAATGGCGATGAAATGTTCTGGATTTAGAAAATAGAATTTCAGTTGGAAATAATTTCCCAGAGAAGTGAGAAGGTCCTACCACGTGCTGATACAATGCCTATTTAAAAGGATGGTTGGTTTGTATTCGACTCCCATTGAATGCTGCGCAGAGGCTTTCGTAGACGTATTCAAATCCACATCCAGTTCCTAAGAGGTAAAAGACAGCCCAGCTCCTCTGAGCTATTTGAAGCTATTCAGGTTTTAAAGTCTGGATTCTTTTTCCACCCTGTTCATCACTTTGGATTTATTAACTCTGAGTTTCATCTGCTATTTTACCACCTTCTGTAATTCCTTGCAGCTGGCTTCCCACTCTACAGCCCACGATTTACTTGCAGGGCACTTCCCAGCCCCCTGCTCGCTCCTTTTCCCTCTCCGTTTCCAGGAAGGCTGAGCAGCACCGGGCCCAGCATGGATCCCAGAAGGACTCCACCGAAGACTCTGCTTCTACAATTAACAAAATGATTATTCACTCCTCTGTCACCTTTCTCTCAACCAATTAATAACTCTCATTTCTTATCCCACAGCAGCTCAGATTCTCTATCAGCCTTTGGTGAGGCACGTTGTCATATGCCGACAGTTACGTTAATGAGATCTTCCTTACCTACAAGCTCGTTAATGCCTTCACAGAACTTAAATGGATCTATGAGCTACAACTTCCTTGCTTAAAAACATGCTTGCTTTTTTCCAATTCAGCACACTTATCCAATAGAAAAAATAGAAAGAAACCTGTAATTAACCTTCTTTACAAGTTCCCTGAGGGTACGTACTCACGACTCAACATGTCAACACTGGAGTGTTTCCAAAATGCTGGCATCTTTCATAGCCCGAAAGCACTATATAAGACAAGGAGTCACTTTAAAAGTGCAGATACGGTGGCTTTAAACACACCTACAGCACTAGACAGAAATGACAGCACCACAGGATTCGGATTTGGAGTTACTCTACCTTCAGTAACGCTCCTTCTGAGGGACAGAAAATGAAATCACTCCAGCGATTTGAGAACTGACTATTATTCTTTAAAAATCCAAAGCTGGAGCAGAATTCTTCATTTTAACTGCGCTTTCCAGCTGTAAGGAAACAAATTAGCAGCAGTGGGCATTTTCCAAAACTGAGCAAATGTGCTTTGAAGGCCACGTTGTTGACTAAGAGAGTACCAAGTCACCATGGGTAACATCTCCCTTGGGAAGACCCAGCCTCTGAAAGGGTGGCTGGAGTGGAGAGACTAAGCGGAAAAAAAAAAAAAAAAAGGGAAGATATTGGACTTCACACCACGCCGCTGCCTGCCAAGATTTCATGTTGCTTCTCCAGTGGCTGCCAGGGACGGCACTCGTACAGACAGATCAAAACTGAAGCTGACGGTACCTAAAATGAATGCATTTGAAACTCTTAGCCAAGAAATCGGGTTTGGTTACTGTTATTTAATCAAGTTCACTTGTGGAAGTATCAGCATAAGCAAATATCGTGATACAACATGACAGCTAGTTTGTCTTGCATGTTCGTATTTTGGCCTTCTTTCTTAAGGCACTGGGTATTTGTCAGTGGGGTGAGGAAGGATTGCTCTAACTTTCTGAAGGGTAAAAATTGCATTAAAAGGATTAAAAAAAAAGAAAATAAAGACTCCGTTTCAAAGTTCTGAAAACAGCTCTATGACAGGAAAATGGAAACATCATAAAAAAGAGGCTTTATACACCAGAGCATTTACACGGCATCTTTCAGACTTCTTCAGATTATTGTTGTTCTAGCTTGTGGCTCCTGATAATGAAGGAAGAAGGAAATGGATGTCAAGAATGAAGAATAAATTCAAACTACCGAGGCACTAATTCTGACTGACTTTTCTCTTTGAAGGAAAGACTCATAAAACAGCTATTTTAATCGCACTTTTGATCATTGAAAATAAATGTATAGGAATTGGGTATTTTCATTTCCAACTCCAGGAAGCCCATGCCATACCATCGTGATCTTTTTGCTCAGAGCGCAGGCAGAAAGCCACATCAGTGCAACACTGAAGTGCAACTTTAATAAATGCTTTGGCTGTTAAACCAGACTAACTGGCAGCCATTCAAGACGATCTTCTTTCATCCCATTAACGCAGTCACCATGTCACCACTGCTGCAAAACACAGCAAGGGCTCCTAAATACAGGCAGTGCTATGGGCTGAATTCATCTATTTAACCATAGATATCGATGTGGCCTAGAGCTAGGTGTGACCTAGAGCTGTACCTGCACCCAAATGCTCACTCTTCCACTGGCAGCAAGAATAAAAATGTCCTGAAATGTGTTGGCAGTTTTTTCCCCTGCAAATGGAGAGGATGGTTAATTAGGAAATGGACAAAAACTATTCAGTTCACTTCCCAGCTTGAACCTACAACCTATAAAGGTTCTACATCAAGATACCCTTCCCTCTGTATTTCCAAGTCTCCAAAAAAAAATAAGAAGTAGTCAGACATACAAAGCAGAACCGCATAAACGCACGCTAATGTCAATAACAGACTACTTAAAGTAATATGGGTCTGGAGACCAAGAGCTTTAAACATAAACTGGCACTACCCTTCTGTTACAGATGAAAAATAAAGGAAGGAAGGGTAAGGAAAGGGATTAATCCTCTGGAAGCAATAATAATAATGACAGAATAGGCCAAATGTTGGTAAGACAAAGTCTTAGAGGACAAGAGAAAGTGGTAAGAGGAACGAAGTCATACGGGCACTTGCCTGGTGGGAACAACATAACTCTGTTGGCTTTGGGAAGAACGAGCAAGTTTCCAATGAGCCTGCAGATTTTCAAATGGAAGAGTATTTTAGGTTGGAAGGGACCTCTGGAGGACAACAGGTTCAAACCCTCACTTGAAGCATGGCAAACCTGGAAATCGACCCCAAAGATCCATGTCTGCAGCCCAACAGCATACAATAAATGCTATTTTTTTTTTTACAAACCTGCTCTGATCCAGGCAGTTTCCTTTGCCCATCGTAGCTCAGATAGCGCCGTGTTCAACGAGGTTGGAAAGAATCAAGAAATCATCTCTTCAATAACAATGTTTGCAGCCTACCTTGTGTTTACTCCACAAGGTAAGTCTGACAGGACTTGGGGTTGTGTCAGCTACATCAGAGCTGCAGATACCTATCTCCCTACCCATCAGGGCTCATCCAGATGGCGTCTCTTTTTACTTAATGGTTGTCTATCATCATTTCATTCACACCTAGGTTTCTAACTTGGACTTCACTGTAATAGTTAGTGCATAAATACACGCATGAGAATTTGATGTGTGAAAATACAGAACTATAGGGTGTTGAGCACCTATCTCAGTCGTGCTCACAACTGAGTAGGTTCAGGACAAAACAGAAATTTTGATTAACTTTCCATCTCACGGGATTAGTGACAAACTTTGGTAGAAAAAGACATGTTTGTTAACACTACTGACCCTTCTCCTTCAAGTAGAAAATCCACTAAAAAACAAGAATAGACAACCCAATTTTGTTCCATGGATTCATTTCTTCCTATGGATATTGCTGTTTTTCATTTAATGAGCGGACTAATTTCTAGGGAAAGGCTGATAATAGTCAGCCTTCAATTCCACTTGTTTCCATCATCCCTCAGTGCTGAAACATGGTCTTTCTAAAACCACAACACAAACTTATACGCATCAATATGTGTGAATTAAGAGCAAGCACAATTTGATTTACAGGAAGCAGTATTTTTTTCCTGTTAAGCTTTTTGATCCATTCCTGTCTACCAAAATAAGTATTAAAGAATTTTCTTACACTCTTCCCTCTTCTCCCCACATATCTTACACAAAAATGAAAAATAAATGATAAAGTACTAGCACTTCAGTCTTTTTTTTAATACACATGTACTTTGTTGGATGCCTCCACTCAGACTGCTAGTTACCGAGGACCAAATTTCATTTTCCTCTCCAAGCATCTAGCATCCACAGATTTCAATAAATGAATGGTTTTTCCCAAGTATTGATGAAACAAACTCAGGAAAAACCCTGGCTTCTCCTACAAAAAAGCTCCTTTACAAAAAAAATAAATAATAAAAAAAATCTAAATCTAAATTCTGAAATCAATTATTCTTTTTTCAAAAGAGATTTTTTTGACCCCTCGTTTCCTACAACCAGTGCTCTGCTTACAATTTAAGGCATGAATAAGTATCAGATTTGGAGTAATTTACAGATCATCTAAAACTAGGATAAAAAACTCATACAATATCTAAGTGATATTTTGAATAGGGGCCAACCTATCTAACCATGTTTATGCTATACCCTATTAAACTTAATAAATCCTGTCAGAGACAAACTTGGCCTGTGCTCACAAACCTCCTGTTCCCCTAGCTGAGTACACAAAATATTAGAAACAGTGTAAATTTGGTCTCTTAAGGTCAAGTCAATGTTCAAAGATGTCAGAAAAACTGCCATGCAGGCTAGATCCAGCTGGTTTGTCGCTGAATTAGAAAAGCAGTCAAATCGCTTACACCTCCTTTGAGAAAGTGGGAATAGCAAAAAGACCTTATGAGGAGTCACACAAAACCAAAACAGTTGCCTACCCAGCGTAGCACCCTCCAGTTGCTGAAGTCAACTGGATTGACTTCAGTCAACACTGAGATTTTCAAATGAGGCTAAAGGAAGAAAACAGCCTTGGAGTAGACAAATATAAGAAAGACTTAAGAGGTAGCTCTCTCCGTAACAACAACTAAACAAGAGCGGTTTGTCTGTGTTCCAAATTATTGCGGTTTTGACAGAAACAGAAATGCTAAATTCAGATGTTGATCCTATGAAAGAGATGTCAATGTTTCCTCATTGACAATTGCAGGGACATTGCAGTTGAGAAGGTCTTCCTGTTGGAAGGTGCAGCAATTGCAGGCAGGTCTTTAGCCATTCAGCCGAGCGTACCTTAGACAAAGCCAGGTCCTTTGCCTCTACTTCAAAGCAAGGCAAACTGCTGGATGATCTGATGTCTGAAGCTTGGAGGTCTCTTCATTTCTAGCTTTTCCCCTAGACAGCTCAAAGCCAAGTTTTTTCCTGGTGCTCTCACACCTTACCCTCACGCCATACCAGAGAAGCAGGTCCCTTTCGCAGAAGGGATTTCTTCAGTGGTTTAACCACAAAGCAATCCAAATTTATGTTTCTCTTGATTATGCCCTTTATTTCCTTATTATTATTATTTGCCAGTCTATCATTTTTGCAGATCTTTCATTAAAAGTCTCCATTTTTTGTGCTTTGAAACAAATATAAACATAAAAAGTGGACCATGATATTGATCTGGGCAGTGCTAGACACATCACCCCTCCCTACCCGAATTACCATTTCTTTGCTATTAGTAAAAATAAATAAATAAAAATGGCAAACCTTAAACATCTGAACTATGTATTTAACAACCGTCAAGGAAACTAAAACCATTACCCTGAAAACAGTAGGTGATTTTTTATGTTTTGGTTATTACAACCTTTGGTATTTTTTAAAATCAGCTTGAAGCATCCTCAAAACCATGTTTTTAATGTGAAGAGCTGGGGAAACTGCTGTGAAGTTTTAGCTTCGCTTGATGACAGCAGGGCCTTAATCATAGTGGCTTTGTCCTTAAAAACAAACTATAACAGCAACATAAGGAAGACATAATTAATCTCTCACACAGACAACGTGCCCTGCCACAATCAAAAGCACAAATTAAACATTGACTTAGCAGCTGTGAGTAATAACAAGCATGATTTACTCACACATAGACAATACATTTATTAAGGGAACTTACTGATGGGTTAGAATAGGTAAGAATTTTTAATTTCTCCTACCCTTCGGAAGAGGACTTATTTCCAAATGTTTCCAATGCACCTGTGCGTTGCTAACATACTACCGAAAATGTGATATACAACACTTCACTCAACTGAAAGCTTTCATTGAAACGTCGATAACTTAGTGCCCATTTATTACAGTTCTCAAAAAGACAGCAAGTATTTAACACCAGTCTGATAACCAGTTGCCGGAGTAATGCCACTTCTGCAAACTCAACATTTAGCGAATTAGGTCTAATCAGATATTCAGATACTTCGCAGCTCAATTAACCAATGTATTTAAATAACCAGTAGTCAATGGCCAACGCTCAGGAAATATGCACACAAAGAATTTTTTTTACATAACCATGTTTTTCATGGACAAAACCCACCACACTATATGAGGACAGGTATAAAAATACAAATAATTTTATTCCTTATTTTTGATTGTCATCGAAATTGAACATTTTTTTCTAAAATAGCTGAGTCATTACATACAAAAGTGCACTTATCAAAACTGAGAGAAGCCCTGCTCGACTTCAGTGACTATTTACACAACAGCTCACTCATTTAGCCACTGGCAGTATTTGACCCTTTTTTCCCAACCTGTTCTTACCCGGGTGCTGTTTGTTCTTCACTTCTCAACTCCTCTCCTAGCCCCACTCCCCTGCAGTTCAAAGCCTTAATACTCACAGTCCTCACACCAAGGCCAAAGCCATCCAAAACCTCCAACATCTAAATGTGTTGGATCTGTGGCCTCCAACTGTACATGTACATAAAAGTCTCTCAAGCCTCCGTTGTGTTGCACCACAAAGATATATGAGAGGATTCATCTAACTCAGAGCATCACCTTGATAAATCTCGCGCTGATTATGATGTTTGTCGTTCCGGACTGCCAGACATACTGTGCACAGAATGGAAATGCAAAGGTAATGCAGGGGATGTTGTACAAAATGAGATATCCTGGGGCACATAACGAGATAACATCTATTACCATAAATTATGAAGTGATTTACGCATAAATGAGGGTTGTCATGAAATTTAATTTTAATGGTTTGATAATCAAGTAAGAAACACAATAATTACCATACCTAAAGTTTTCAATAAATTAAAATCACTGCTACTGGCAACACTTTTTTTGTTAATGTACCTGATACAATTCCCTCCCAGAGCTGCCTGCGATGTTCTTTAGGTTTCATTTCTGAATGCCACATCCCAGTGATAAACAAGTTCGGTTTTACTGCTGATTACATTGAAAACATTTCTAATTTACAGCAAAGCTCCATCAACAGTGTGCAGCCGACTACCTGAAGAAACAGCTTTGCAGCTGGGAGGCTCCACTGGTCTCGAAAGCTGAACTTTCCAATAGCAAATAGAAAAGAATTCCCTGCAAATGCCTTCCCACTAGGCACAGGAGTGCAAATCTTATATCCTACAGTGACCGCTCCATAATACAGAAAGCAGAAACAACACAACAAAGGCTTCTGAGTTATTTTACTTTCCAAACATACAAAGGGGGAAGCAAAGAGGCGAGCAGTGAGCAGGATGCAGCATTATCCTTCTTTGTTGGTTTGTTGGCAGAAAATATGAAAGGCTCTAGCACCGAGAACAGGAACGAAGAAAACAATTTCCTGCTATCTACACTTTGTCAGGACAGGAGATTTCAAAATGATGGTGATGAATGGAGGGATGGTAAATTACAAAAGGAACAGTGAGTGACCAAAGTAAGAGCTGGAGAAATAGCTACAATTTAAATAAAAGTGGAATGGGGAAAGCATTAAGAATGAGGAAGGTATCAAGAAGGTACAAGCCAGGGGAAAAACCACTGGGCTTGTCTGAACAGCCTCACTTCAAATATTACTCAAATATTAACAAAAAATCAATGTCAGAAGCTGGGAAAAACTGAAAAAGAGAATGTAAGAGTAGGGCTTGTGGAAAAACATTGTATATCTGGACTGAAAACACTTGGTTCAAAAGCAAGCACCTGTGAATGACAGTACTATGGTTAAAAAGAAAGACAGAATCATAGCATCATTAAGACCTCCAAGATCATCTGGCCCAACCATCCCCCTACCACCAATGTCACCCACTAAACCATGTCCCTAAGCATCAGATCCAATCTTGAACTATTGCTCCCAAATAAGGGAAAATTAATGATTTTTTTTTTGCATGATTAATAAAAGTCCTTTGCTAGAAAGAGTTTGCTAATTTTAAGGCTCAGGGTATGTTCCACCCAAGTTACGGTAGCAGATCCATCCTAATAAAAATTAAACCTCTAAGACAGGAGTTACATACACAGTTACAAACGCATGGTAACAACTGTGCTTACCATTCAAGAAAGAGATAACAAATGAGTTCAGAAATGACAGAAAATTCAGTGCAACTTCTAAGCAAGAATGGTAAAATATTGTGCATTAAGATTAAACTCACCATCCTTGCAAGAAAGAGCTACAGAAACCACATTGATAAATGACTGTTTCAAAAGACTTACGGAACAGGTTTATATGCATTACAATATACAAATTTTAGGGTATTTAAACTTCAATTATTAAGCCCATAGGAAAGAAATGAAGTAATTCATTCAAGGAAATGCAAAATAATTTTATAACCTTATTTGTAACGCTATTTATGTTTGTTATATGCTATCCTAAAAACCGGGAGCAAATTCCAAGCAGTCTACCAACTACAGAAATGATGGGAAACAGGATACAAAATAAATATGCACATTTTGGTGAGCGTTTAACTTGTATTTTGAAAAAGAAAAGAATGAATTATTTCTGAATAAGATAAAAAAGTAACAAGGACTGCATATTACTGATATTTTTGTCCATTCCTGGATAAATAAAAACTGACAAAATTCAGCCATATTTTGAGTTGTACTTTGCCCTTTGTCAGGATATTGCTGGTACTGTTGCATATTCTGTATTTGTTTTTCACTGTTGCAGACCTTCCAGCTGATTTGTTAATTGTTTTATACTTTGCCAGCTTCACAGTGTTCAAAGGAAAAAGAAGCCCCAAATATCATCATTAGGGTAGAAATACATGATACTGTTAGAAATAGGGCTCTTTTCATACCAAAAGGACTTACCGCTGACATTCCCCGGCATGCAGAATTAAATCTTCATTGTTCCTAGCACTAATGGTCAACTCGTGCTCTGTAGAATTGAAGATGTCTAGAAGTAGATGGCACTGCCGGGTGCTGTTCAGACAGGGAAAAAAAAAAAAAAGGAATATTGCAACTTCAATATATATATCAGAATATATCAGAATAAACATGTACACATAAAAGTTTAGAGGCATATGAATATACATATATTCACATCCATATATTTCATACCCTACTCCAACTTGATGAGTATCTTGGTCTTTTACTAGAAATAACTCTTTTTGGGCACCTGAAGCACTCTCTCCCTTACACCAACTACTTCAAGAGGGACAACTCTGTCCCTTTTGTACGAAAGGCAAACACAGGCAGGCTTAACAGAAGTTCTTATATTCACCAGCTACCATCCTTCAAATCCAAATTTCTCTAGAAGCATTCACTAAAAATGTATCAACCATGTTTCTGGTAAGCCTAGGAAATAATACCAACAATACCAACAAAGCTACAGAAAAGCAACTTTACTGTAATTTTTTTATTCTTATTTATAAACTTTTCTTCCTTGTGAAACTAAACATAATTAGCAGCACTGAATGAAAATTATAATATAATAAACAAGCAACAAAAAAAATCAGGAACAGAACCAGACAGTAAAATGCCAAATAAAACCAGACAGCCCCAATAATGCTCTGTCAGACCACTCAAATTCAAAATTTCCTCAGAAGCTACTTAACAACAGGGAAATATCGTAGCCTTAAGCATCACTGCAATTTAGCTTTAGCTATAAATGACTTTGAAGTTTAAATGCATGTATAACAGAATTAGGTGACTCGCCATTGGGAATTACAGAATAAAGTAGTATAGCCATTGTACAAAGGTTACAGATCATCACAACCCATGTAATTGCTACCAGAATCAATAAGTAGGGAAAAGTAACTCGTAATGAATGTCAGAAGTAAAAGTCATCAGCAGCTTTAATTTGAGAGAGAGTTCGCGTGAATCACAGAGCGGTTTGGGTTGGAAGGGACCTTAAAGCCCATCTAATTCCACACCCCCACCATGGGCAGGGACACCTCCCACCAGCCCAGGCTGCCCAAAGCCCCATCCAGCCTGGCCTTGAGCACCTCCAGGGACGGGGCACCCCCAGCTTCTCTGGGCAGCCTGTGCCAGGGCTGAGCACCCTCTGAGTGAAGAATTTCCTCCTTATGTCTAATCTAAACCTACCCTCTTTTAGTTTAAAGTCATTCCTCCTTGTCCTATCCCTACACCCCCTGATGAAGAGTCCCTCCGCAGCTCCCCTGTAGGCCTCATTTAGGCCCTGGCAGGCCGCTGTAAGGTCTCCCCGCAGCCTTCTCTTCTCCAGGCTGAACAACTCCAACTCCCTCAGCCTGTCCTCACAGAAGAGGTGAAGGCCTTCTTTGAGGCCCTCCTCTGGACTTGTTCTTGTACTTCCACGTCCTTCAGGAGCTCCACGTATACCTCTCCCACTGCATCATAACTTCAATTCAACCCCAACACCAGTCACTCCAGTGCCAATTAAACTCTAGGGGTGCAGGACCTTAAGATCTGTGATCTGCTCTTCTACTTTTGAAACGCCTTCCAGTTCATAACACGACTCTCTTGTGAATATCATGAGAGATCATTTCCAGAGCATCTACAGGGGGAACCGTGCTGCTGCCTGGCAAACCCTGGAGATGGGAGCAGCCCTCCAACAAGCCCCACACGCAGCCGGGCACTGAATTAATTGCAAGCAAGTGCTGCCAGCAGACAGTACCGTGCCTCCTAGCAAAAGCAAAAAATATATG